>SJJU01000068.1:0-105952 GCA_012932125.1 Conopomorpha cramerella
TTGAAAGTCGCCTTTTGTAACTTTACCATTGTCATTAGTGTCCTTATATGTAATACCTTAGTATACATTAAAGTGTTCATTCATTCATTCCTTTCAGGTAGACAAACCACAATATTCCTTACCATAATCAATTTCCTCGTTATCATCCGGCACAAAAGCGTGAACCTTCAAGTGGTTCATGAGGTCACACTTGCGCACGTAGCGCACGCCGCAAAGGTTGCACGCGTGCGGCCGGTCGTTCTGGTGCGCCACCATGTGATTCATTAGGGCGGCTTTCTTGCGGAACCGCCGGGAACAAAAGTCGCACGGCCAAGGACGCATTGCTGTGTATTCATCCTGAAATTATAATGTTGGTATAGTGTCTCAATACGTCACAGACAGGTTGTAAATCATCTTCTTTTTTCCTACTACATATTACCTATAAACGCAAGTTTATTTGGATACATGGTTGTCACTCTCTCACGAGAAAAGTAGGGCTGGGATGGTGACACATGTACATATTCTATACTGCCAGGGGAACAACTTGTTCCAACTATAAGTTGGAACATCAACTCTGGAAAGTATAAAGTTAGACACATACCTGATCAGTGGGCAGTGGCACATCAATATCGTTATCATCTTTCAAGTCGGGAGCTGGGTTCACCAGATGCTCTAGTGGAACTTCCACCCTAGAACAATTAATATCATTAATTAGGTAAACCTAACAGAGACAGCTGCATTCTATGAACTAAATCACATTTTAAGATAACATATAGATAAAAAGGTAAGTAGCTATCCAAATGCTTGTAATGTTCTTTCACATACTGTAGTATTAAAGTATAATTCTCCACTTTAATATATTTTGGAAAGCATACCTTTGGCATCGCCAAATCCATATTGCTGCTGCAAATGACAGAGCAGAGCTCCAACAACTAGGAAGGTTTGGGACAGCTAGAACTGTGCTACACCACAATACAATTTTATAAGAAAGAGACAACTACAAATATCATCATTACAAACCTCTCCTGTCCATCGCTAACGACCCAGTCGTCTGTGATGACCTCTTCTGTGACACATTCGAGATTTCCATCGGCCAGTTCTGAACTGTCATTGAAGCTAACCACATCCTGGGCCAGGAACATGAGGTTCTCAGCTGCCGTTTGGTCCATCTCGGCGTCCATTTCATGTTTCTGATGACAATTGGAATGTTTACACTAGGCAAATGGCAGCAGTGAATGAATGACAGTAGCCAGAAATATCCCTTTACTTCTTTTTAAATTAATCAAAAATAAAATAAATACTCTTTAAGCCTCATAATCCCAAAGCAGGGTAGGCAGAGAGAGAGAGAGGCACTTGCTAATCAAATGCTGACAGTTCACCAAGCATAATATGTAGTCCAACATGACAGGGGGTTAGCCCATCACTATATCATTTTTAATAATAAATAAAAAATGAAGATAAAATAAATACACTTCATGCCTTGCAATGCCAAAGTGGGGTAGGCAGAGGCACTTGCTAAGCAAATGCTCCAAGTTTACCACGCAACCCATCGCCATCATATTTTTAATTACAAATAAAAAAAAAGAGATAATTCTATCTTACCAAGCCTTTTAAATTTATCTAATCATATCCTACAATGCATTCCCTGCATCAAAGTGTAGTATTACATCCTGATTGTATAGCTCTACGGGCTTATCTTCCAACTATGGTACTGGTAAAAAGTATATAAATACACTTCACGCCTTTATTAATCCCAAAGCGGGGTTGGTAGAGGCACTTGCTAAATCAAATGCCCACAGTTCACCAAACTTCTTTAACTCAATGTGACAGGGGGTGAGCCCATCGCCGTTATAGGGTTCACACACCTTGTGTGTGTGCGGGTTTCAATGTTAATTGTTACAATGGTGTCCTTCATTGGTACACATTCAGAAGCTGGTCTCAAACCCGCAACCTCCTGCTTACAAGTCAAGGATCCGATCAACTGGACCACAGACACTATGCTAAAAGTATATTTTCAATAATATTATCTTTTAAAACGTTTAGTTAAATCCTCCCTGGTATTAAGTTTAGATTTTGTAGGGATTTTCAAGTGATCCGCTCTTAACAGTCAAGTTCTTATAATTAATGTTGTGGTAGCCTGTAATTAAGAGAACACTTCACTTTGTTTTTTTTTTTTAATTGTATCTACTATGTATAAGTGTATTTCTTGTTGGCTGTCCTGAATAAATAAAATAAAATAAAAATAATTATTATGTTCCGAAGATACAATGAGCAAAACCAGGATCCCGGGGCCCTTTGAGCAAGAGCAGGTTTAGCAACCTGGATAAATGCTGGGTATACAAGAATCATACTCAAAACATCATACAGATGAAATAGAATTGATTACAATTTATAGCAGCAAATAGATTCTGGTTTCAAACACAACAATAGGGTAATTAACATATAAACTTACACAATTTACAATGTTGCTGTATGAGGTGGATTGTGTATCATAAATTACTTCTTCTGTAACCACTTCAGTCCCATCCTGCAAGAGAATAACATAGTAATAAATAAAAACAGTATTTCACTACATTCTAATTTATTACTGTTTAAACATTGTGAATCACTACAACTAATGGGTGTACAACAGAAACGAATCTTCTTCATTTTAAGCATAGGTACTTGAACAAAAAGTTTTTTTTTTAAATTCAATGGAATAAGTAAACAAAATGAGCATTATAGTTGTAAGTTCATAAAGTACAGAATATTATGTGGTTCATAAGTAATATTAAGGAATGTAATAATTACTATGATAATTACCTTAACATCTTCCTCCCAACGGAGGGTGAATGCTTCTGCATCCATATTGATCCACTATTTCTGCTTCATTGTTACCTTTTGATATGAAAATGTATATCATTGTAGAAAAATATTGCAAACATTCTATTTTGTAAAAATATCACCTAACTTGCACATAAAGGAGTGGTGAAAGCACTGATAACGCGTAAAGGTGACTGCGTAAACGCGATGAAAACCACTATCAGCTCTATACCTACTCAGTTACCCAAATCAAAACATCAACATAACCTGTATTTTATTTATTTTCACAAAATTTACCGAGCACTACAAAACACAACTTCTGCACGAAAATACCCAAAAATATAGCACGAATTATCCCCAATGACCTAATAATAGTGACGGAAATGTGAAACAAAAATGGTGTCGAGAATAAAAACGCTTGGAAGGTTATCTGGAAACAATGATAAGGTTAAGATTTTACAAGTAAAAACTTTAATATTGACTGGAGTAGTATTTGAAATAGAGTTCAGACGTACAGGAAAGTAATGATTTTCATAACTTTTGTGGCTACATGGTATAGCTATACGTTTACATGACGCAATCAAAGTACGTAGCGCCTAGCGCTATTGATACAAAACATAAATATAACCAATAATCATATTCTAAATATTGATGAAACTTACACAGGATCTCTAGATAATCAATATAAGCACAAAATTAGCACGAAATAAGTGAAATTAACGTAATAAAATAATGATGTTTGGTTAGGGCAAATGGCTATCTTCCATTCACAGTCCACTAAGTGTGGTCCGAAATATCGCACAACTCGACATGTTTTTCTAACAATAAATGACTGTTAGTTTTATGTGCTACTACTCAGACATGTTCCCACAATATATATAAAACACTAATTAATAAAAGCTTCAAATAAATAATGAATTATTTACCAAGTGTTTTAAAGGCCATAATACGGTTTTTTCGTATACGTATTTTAATTTTGACAGCTTTGACAACGAAATGAGTTCAATCAGTATATTTCGGTCCTTAATTATTTGTTTTGTGGCACTGTAAACTTCTGTGTTTTTCTTATTTTATTGAATTTTAATGATTTTAGGAGTATAGGAAAGGGAAAATGGCACAAGAATTGAAAGAACTTTGTCAGTTACTATATCCTGAAAACCCAGGTGAGTGGTTTCTTAATACTTTTGTTACTACATGATACAATTTGATACAGGGGTGTCTTATCATAAGTTTACTCATAGAAATAGAATGTGAAGCGTAGCGGCGGTATTCTACGTCTATGAGTTTACTATAGACATACATTATGTGTACATTTCCCCACTTCTGTAATTTCTGGCTAACCAGCAGTAACCTATATTCTTAATATGGGCTCCTGATACTACTGGGACTAGTGCATTGCTATTATAAGAGTTAGTTATTCAAGGAATAAGAAGGGAAAATAATATTTCTTGGGATTTGAAGTAATTCAAGTTATTTTATAGGTCTAATTTTTGCTGTAGTTACTACTAAAAGTCAGGCAGAGGCACTTGCTTAATGAGCAAATGCCCGCTTTCAGATTAAAAGGTGTGAAGTGTATATTACTAATATATATTTAACTCGCCTGGAACACCTGGGGGTCAAAGCATTGGTGGGTGATGAGGAACTCTACTACTAGCATACAGTCAACTGAAACAAAAAAAATATTATAGACACTGGGAACAAAGTGAACAAGAAAATTTTTTAAAGATAGTTTTCAATTCAAATATTATATATATCGGAATAAATCAAATTAAGTAATCACTTGTGCACTGCAACCTACTTCTGCCCCATCAGTTAAATGGTTTGCTTATAGTATAGTAATGTTTTTAATTATCTGTATTTACTGTTTAACAGGAAACTATGAGCAGTTTGCAGACATTGCAGACTACATTAAGAAACTTGGTTCTCATAACTGGGATCACATAAAAAAGGAACCAGAAAGGCTTACAGAGGAAATGAAACAGCTCACGGAGCAAACACAAGAATTGGCATTCACTAACTACAAAACATTTGTAGAAACAGCTGACATATCAAAGTCCATAACAAAAGACTTGGATAACTCGAAAGAGACACTTGGCACTTTTCTTGAGTCAATACCTTCATTCATAAGTGAATGTGAGAATTTTTCACAAGTAGCCAGTAATATTGTTAAAGAAAAAAGGTACTTCTATTGTATAAAACAGCTGACCTGGCAAACATTGTTTTGCTGTAAGTCATAATAAATTAAAATAGTCAATATAATAAAAATATATTTTGGCATCACCTTCATCACGTGTCATAGAGGCAGATTCCTAGATCTAGCCCATATACAGACATTTCATAAAAAATACTATGTATGCAACGCAACACTCATAATGTTAAGGACAACATTGTGATGAAACCCGCACACCACAAGGTGTGTTAAGTGAACCTTGTAACTGCAATGGGCTCAACCCCTGTCACATTGGCGTCACCATACTGTATCACAGATGCATCTGTACATAATGTGTCCTTTTGCCTATTTTGCAGTAGATACACCAGCATTCGGAGCCAAAGTGATAAGCTGATGGAACTTTTAGAGTTACCATCTCTAATGAGAGAAGCATTAAATGCTGAAGATTATGAGAGTGCCCTCGACATATTCACATTCGTCAGAAACTTATCCAAAAGATATGCAGACATTCCAATTATCCAGGTACATGTTGTCTATCACACCAGATTTTTATTATTAGACTATTTAATTGTGGTATTACGAAAAAGATCACAATATTATTGTTTTAATAACAATTTTCACTTTGATTGTAACGGTTTAGTCTAACACTAGCTGTACCGCGCGGTGTTACACGCGTTTTTTTGTTCCCGTAGGAATTTCGGAATTTTTAATGTAGCTTTTCAACAGTATTCTTTCAAATCTGTCCAGTAGTTTCGGAGCCTATTCAATTCAAACAAACAAAAAATCTAACTTTCCTATTTATAATATTGGTATAGAAGATAAAAACAAGTAAGTAATAGGTATATCAATTTTCGTTTTTATTTATCACAATTCCTGTCCAAGTGCCTTGTCGGTCACTGTCAATAGTTAGTCATAGTTGTGTCAAGTCCAGAAGTCCTTCGGCACCGTCGCACAGACGTCAAGGCGAGCGACGGTCAGATGAGATGGATGGTGAGATAGCCCTAACCTCAGAGGAGAGGGCTTTCCATCTCACAGCGAGCCCTGCGCGGCCGGTGCCCCCCTGGATATTATACTCTTCAGGGTAATCGGCTCATCGCGCGGAGAAGTCACCGGGGGGGGTTTTTAGTGGCCACACCACATATCCTCGTCGTCTCCCTCGCCGACCATGGGGTATCCGAAGGGATTCTCCCCCGTCCAGAAGTCCTACATAATGCCGCGACAGTAACTTTATCATATTTTTAATTTATCTGAGAAAGTTTAACGATATGTTTTTTTTTTCAGGCCATTACATCCGAAATTATGACATTATGGTTTGAAACATTGTACCATCTCTTCAACCAGTTGAGATACGATCTGCCGTTACCGCAATGTCTTCAGGTATAATCAGTTTCTTTCTTCAAAAGGTATTGAGTATTTGGGAAAATCTTGTTGAATTTATGGTCTACAATCTACATACCCGAAGATACATACATGCTCAATTTTAAGCCTATAACATAGGAAATTTTAAAAATTTCAAACCAATGTTTTTCGCGCTAATTCTCATTCTTGTGGGGGTTTCGGGAATTCTTTTCATGCCCCCTAGGGTAAAATTTGAAGTTTCTACGTTTAACCTTTTGGTCGATAGAGTATGTCAATCAATCAGTCAGTTTCTTTATATATTTAGATTCTCGGCTACCTCCGTCGAGCGAACACAGTGTACAAGTCGACGGACGACGAGAGCGTCGGCGGGCTCGAGTACGGCGCCGGCCGGCGAGGCGGTGACGGACTGCATCTACACTTCCTCAAGGCGAGGAACGCGTGGTTCGAGACAGCTATTGAGGAAGCCAAGAATACTGAGCGTGAGTATCGTGCTTGCGTTGGTATAAAAATGTAATGTTGCATATAAAAAATGCACTTCACGCCTTTTAATCTGTCTGTGGTCCATCTGGTCGGATACTTGATTTTTAATTCAGCAATTAGTGAACAATAAAAGAGCTTTTGAAGATGCAGATAATACAAATACAATTCATTAATAGGGAAGAAAACTCGATACTGAATATAGATGGTGTTTTGTAAGCTATATGAATCAATTATAAATTAACCAATCGTGCTGATTTTGGTGAAGCGAAACTAGCGCCATTAGTTCACGAGATTTCTTCTCAATTTTCTTCCATTCTTCTTCCTACCTCCCAAAAAATGTTGTATTCAGTGGTTGGAGAATTAAGTTTTGGATCGAGCTATCTTTTCTTCCAGAATTAGACAAATAATCTACCAAATCGTCAAAAAAGTGACTCCCGGTTGTGTGATAAACCGTGAATCAAATTACGCAGGTCAAAATAATTGTTGGCGTGTTAAATGGTTCGATCCTTTATAGAAATAACCGTGTGTAACTTCTTTTTTCAATGCAGCATCAGACAGGCTCCTGCGCAAACTAGTGGAGTTACATCGCATCCATCTGTTCAACGTGCTGACTCAGCACAAGTCAATCTTTCTGTCGGACTCGCACGACGCCAAGGGCCAGGACGACGAGCTCAACGGTAACAGCGCGCTCGCCTGCTGGCTCAAGTTAAAGGTTATTTCATATATTATTTTTCATCACTCCTATTCGGAAAACGTCATTTTGTTTCTATTTGTGGAGGCCAATCGAGACAAGTAGGCTTATTTAAATTTAGTTTTCCGTTTTCTCAAAAGATGACGCTACGGTGTTCTATGTCGATCATCAATCAAACCCTATTTCTTTTCTAGCATTTTTTGTTGAATCCTTTGCTTCGGTATCAGATTCAACGTAAAATTCTATTCTTCTCTATCTACCTCGTTCGCTCTGGATTCAACATAAAGCACTCGCTACAAAAGTACTAATTTGCTTCTTTTGTTATGCATTCTATTATTACCCTATGGTGTAATGTACGGTCGGCCAAGAAAGTACATTTTTGTTACACTTCCTGTGTTGATGATGATAGTAGATATACTATCCAGGTACCATACAGCCATTATAGTCATCTAAGAAGTGAATTCTAACACATTGAGAATGACCATGAATATTTTTTAGAATGGAAGTAACTGACAACAAATATGTATGCAATATTGACAATGTGTCCCAGCGTTGAACATTCTATTTGGTTTTTGTTCTTTTTTATAAATTATTAGTGCTGTGTTTTTTTTGTTCATGAATCATTTCGATTATGCAGTTAGATGTAAAGAAATAATATAATAAGCTCCGCAGCAGTCAGTATGCACAGCTAATATAAACTTTTTGTCGTGTCGAAACATTGTATGCAATGAATGTTGCTCATAAAACAGTTACGAAGTTTTTAATTTATGGCACCGACATCAGTCATAAATCGATTCTTAAATAAATCTAATCTGCCACTATTCTACAACACTAGTCTAAGCTAGACTTGTCAATCGACCTGTCAGAATTTGTTTCATAGATTACGTCGACTAGACCGCCGATCTCAGGCCAAACACAACTAGACTTGCAAGCGGCGTAGCACGCTCTCGTCTTTCTTTTTTAATATATGTATGGAAGTTGGATGTACTTCTGGATCCAAACTGTAATTTTGGTAGTCAAAATGAAAGTTTGGATCCAGAAGTACATACAATACTCTGCTACGCCGTATTGGACAGAAGACAAATATCTTTTGCTCTTTCACTCCTGAATGTGTATTATATCGTTGTCTCGTTTTACTCTTAAACGTCAGTTTCAGATTGCAAGTCTAGTTGTTTTTGCTCTGAGCCGCCGATAGACACAGCATGACAGCGAAACATTTTTGCCAGAATTAATTTGACTGGAACTTTAGTGGTTATATGGTCGTTGCCTAGTTAAATTATTATGGAGAATTTTCTTTGACCTTTTTCTGACAGATTTTCGGTCATTACTGTCGTACTTTTTTTTTTGTTTGACAGTAATGACAGTTCTTCGCTCGAAAGTCTGTCAGAAAAGTTTCAAAGAAAATTCTCCATAATAATGTTTAAACTGTAGATGATAATTGCTTCGTCATTCCAGATGGACACACTAGCCGAAATGCTCAACAAGGATCTGCCAAAGGAAGACGAGTCGAACTTCGAGTCACTGTTCAACCAATGCATGTACTTGAGCTTGTCCTTCGGGCGTGTGGGAGCCGACATGAGATGTGTCCTCACACCGTTGTTCAGGAACAATCTTGTGTCACAATTCCACACCGGTCTGGACAGAGCTATCAACAACTTTGATAGTTCCATGCGCACTTACAAAGTGTCCAGCATAAAGAATGTCCCACGTCCCATCAACGAGAACATGGCACTTGGACCACCAGAGGGATTATTAGATTACTATCCCTTAGCAGAGTTATGTAATGGAATGCTAACAGTGTTGAATTCGCTAAGAATGACGGCACCACTGAATATTGTTAAAGATGTTTACGGCGCGTTTCGTAAATGCTTCGAGACTGCTGTACAAGTTTTATTAGTATTCTATCATAGAGAACAGCAAGCTTTCTCAGACATTGAGAGGAATAACTTTATATCGTTGTGCACTTGCTTCACGGATAGTTTCGTGCCGTACATAGTCAAGTGTTTGTCGCTGTCGTTTCCTAGTGCACAAATAGCTGAGCTGCTTGGCGTGACGCTTACTGTACTGCAAGAGAGTAAGATGCTCCTTATTGACCAAGTCGCTATTTGCCAACCACTAGGCAGTATTACTGGACATAGTTTATAATTTAGATAAGCAGTAAAAACTTTTTCCCCGGTTTCTTGAACAGTAATCAATGATTTGCTAATTGGCGGTTGTATGTCTAATCACAGCGCTTATTAACTAGGGCGATCGCAGTTAAATAGGTCCCTATTCAAGTAACCGGGAACTTGTTTGTAAATGGGGAATTTTCAGTGCCCTTGTTTCTCTTAGTTATGGCAGATGGCGCTAGCTGTAGTAGGAGGATAAAAGTCAAGGAAATATGAACACCTACTAGCGACATCTAGATAAGCAATTTTTGGAGTTTGAAAATTCTCCATTGAAATATTGATTCACAGTTATTTATTTATAACAATAGATTGGTATGTAATAAAAAACTAATTATATGAATATAAACTTTTAATTAAAAGTACAAAAAAAAACATATCATATTTTGTTTTCTTAATTGAAATAACATTAAGAATTATTTGTCTTCGCTAAATTAATAATCAAGGAAGATATCTTTGAACTTAAATTCACAGTTATGAAAAATACAAAAAAATAATGTAATCGTTACGAAAATAAACAACTGAGACTTAGCAAAAATCAAATGCTAAGATTTTTTAAATTGCTTTGCAATCACAAATTCTAGTAAAAAAAATGTCGATTGTTGATTCACAATTAAGCACAAGTACAAATTGGTAAACATTTCAAAAGACAGTCTTAATGCAAGTGGCACGGGAGATGTACAGTAATTTTTTTTTTTTTTAATCACTATGAACAAGCGTTTGACCACCATCCTGCCTGATGTTAAGCAGCGATGTGGTCTACGATGGAGCACACTTGGTCAGTAGGTACTTATTCACCCGCGACTTGAAGACCTTCAAACTATACTGCGCAGGAAACACAGACTCCGGCAAGTCGTTCCACATCCCGGCGGTACGCACTATGAAAGTGGACGCAAACCGTTTGGTTCGCGTAAATGGCAAATCCACCTGGTATGGGTGACGTTTTGCCGTTCTCCTGGTTGTCCTATTGTAAAAACGCGATTGGGGGTATTAGGTTATGCAACTCCGTAGCACACTCTCCGAAATGCACCCGATAGAAGACAGTTAGGCTCGCAACTTTGCGGCGATGCTCTAGGCTTTGTAGCCGAGAATCAAACAGCCTGTTGTCACCTATGAGCCTTCTAGCACGCATCTCTATTGCCTCCAGAGCCTCAAGCTGGTATTTGGCTGATCCATCCCAAAGATGAGAGCAGTATTCCATCCACGATCGAACTTGTGCTTGATACAGTGTGAGCAACTGTTCCGGTGTGAAATACCGTCGCACCTTCGAGAGTATGCCCAGCTTCTTGGCTGCGCGTTGGGCCGTAGCCTCAATATAGGAGCCAAAATTGAGGTTGGAGGTTAGCGTCATGCCTAAAAGCTCCAGCCGATTGGCTATAGGCAGGGGTACATCCCGGAAAGTAGGAGCCAGATTGAATGGGCTCCTTTTTGTTGAGAAAAGACACGCCTGGGTCTTAAGCGCATTGAACCTGACCAGATTGGCCTCGCCCCAAGATGCGACTTCACCAAGGGACAGGTTTAAACGCTCAACCAATGCCTCTCTGAGTACCCGGATTTGCGGTCCGCTGGCTCGCGCGTCAGATGTGTAACTCTCCACAACAGTGCTGTCGTCTTCGTACCCATAGATACCGGGTTTCAGCAGATCGTTTATATGCAGCAAGAAAAGTGTTGCAGAGAGAACAGAACGCTGAGGTACCCCGGCATTAATTGCCATTAGATCGGACGAGCAGCCATCTGTGACTACTCGGAGCGATCGTTCCCTCAGGAAATCAGCCAACCATGCGCAGAAACCAACAGGCAGTCCAAACGACGAAAGCTTGCCAATCAGACTGTCGTGCCAGACCCTATCAAACGCCTTGGAGATATCCAGGGAGACAGCTAAAGTTTCCCCGTGTTTCTCCAAGGTCTCACTCCAGATGTGCGTGACGCAGGCAAGAAGGTCCCCAGTGGACCGGTTTCGACGGAAGCCATATTGCCGGTCAGAGAGGAGGTCGTTGGCTTCAAGATGCGTCAGCAGCTTGCTATTCAGTACACGTTCCATCGTCTTCCAGAGGATGGAGGTGACTGAGATAGGTCTGTAGCAGGTAGGGTCAGCACGACTACCCTTTTTGGGTACAGGTTGCTCATTGGCAAGCTTCCAAGTGTCTGGTAATTTTCCGGCCTCCAAGGAGAGGCGAAACAGGCGCGTCAAGGCAGGAGTCATTTCAGGCGCACATGTCCTCAGAACAATAGCTGGAATACCATCGGGGCCACTGGCTTTATTCACGTCTAGATCGCGCAACGCTTTACGTACCTCTTTTTGGCGAATACGGATTTCGGGCATAGCCGTCACTCCAAAGCCAGTCGTAGTTGGAGGTACCGCGTTACCAGCATCCAGACGCGAAGATTCCGCAAATAACGACGCAAGCAGATTTGATTTGGCCTGGGCGGAGTGTGCAAGTGACCCGTCAGACTTCAGCAGAGGAGGCAGTGAGGGGTTGCAGAAGTTCGCCTCGACCGCCCTTGCCAGCGACCAAAACGCTTTACTACCCGCAGGGTACGAAGCCAGTTTGGCGCCTATACGGCCAATGTGATCGAAGCGAGCCTTCCGCATAAACTTCTTGCAGGACTTGGCAGCTTTGTTGAAGGCTTTCTTCCTCAGGCTAATGTCCGACGCCCGGGCGTTACGGGCAGCAACCCAGGCCAGGTAGGCCTCGTGGTTGAGCGCCTCAGCGCGCAAGCATTGGGGCCCAAACCAGGGTTGAGCCTTGACGCCGTGCGCTGCATCAGAAGACGGGATATAGTATTCCATACCCTGACGCAGAACACCCGTCAAAGCCTCCGCGCGTGCCGATGGGTTAGCCGAGGAGAAACAGACCTGCTGCCAAGGATAAGATGCAAAAAAGGACCGCATCTCATCCCAATCATTATTAAATTTTATCTATTAACACAAACGTGGACACACAACATAGATATTACAAGTTTCATTGTGATCACGTAGACGGGCGGGACGTGTCACGGGAAGGGTTAAAAGCGCTTACATATTATGCAGACCCCATCGGATTCACAGTTCCCCAAATTCCTAGTTTTATAGAACTAACGAAACCTCACCTCATTAACAACTATCCCATTTATTCGATAGATAACTTTTTTTAAAATATAATAATTATATTTAAAGAAAAATTAATTATTAATAAGAATGTGTTCATATTTTTCCAGTTTTCTATGATGTTATACACACCGACTTAGAATAGGAAATCGTTTATTCTCAATACTATTAAAAATACTTCATATACTGTTATATACGAAAAACTACTGAGTCAATAGCGCAACCTATACTGAAGTTCTATATTCATTGGCAATATTATTAGACCATAGAAATGTTGCAATACGTCCATAGAACAAAGTTATGGAGAACGGGGCGATACACCCTACCCACGTGCCACAAGTATAAGGCTCTCAGTTAAGATGTTTCCCCATTAAGACATTACAGAAGGCACAGCCTTCTAATAAACTTATCATCTATGACTTTCCATAAAATCTACAATGTTCTGAGGAATGATACAAATAATACAACACATTACGTGAATCTTATCTTTTTTATACGAGATTTCCCTTCGTTGTTTCTCGATACCTCGTAGTAATGTGTCACCTTGTCGATGTTTCCGAGGGACTCGATGAATTCCTTGTCGTGTGTGATGATGATGAACATAAAGTTCTTCTGTCTCATTCTCTCTTGCACGATCTCGCCGAGCGCAGAACATAGACTCCTCACGTTATCCTGGTCTAGGTTTGTTGTAGGCTCGTCCAATGCCAGGATTCCAAATCTAAACAGTAATTAATTTTATTTATTAGGACCATTAACGCATTATCTATATAATTTATAAATTTAATAAACATAAGCTGCTATAGTAGCACAGATCTTTAGATCTGCCAACATTGTTCCATTTATCCAAAAACTTATCACACACACATTGGTTCCGGCGGCGGTTCCGTGTGATCGTACATCCCCATTCAAGTGTACCGACAGGGACAGTGATGGCTATCCATCAACAATTCTAAAGTATCGATACATGTGACGGTATTACGATTAAGATAAATCTCACCATTATTCAATATTTTCGACTATATTACTACTATTACTTCCAAAAGTATTTTTTACAAGCGGACTTTCTGATAAACTGTTTGTCTATAATACACACATCAAAAGTGTCTGGGGATCAAGTACATTTTAGAAGATTGCAATCAAGAATATATTTTACAAAAACTGAATTCCTTCATAATTTATTCAAAATGTGGTGATAAGTCATTGATACAGACATGGGGAATTAGGTAGGAGATCAATCCAGAAGATTAGATTTGTTGATAATAGTAAAAAAATAGGTAAATCTAATTTATCTAGTAATTGAGATAGATTAGTTTTTTTTAAAGAGCTAAACATGTTCTTGGTCCCTAGACACTTTTGATGTGTGTAGTGTTAAAGTGATGACGCTTAGTGTAATAGTGCGGTATACCTGGCGCTGAATGTCTCGGCGAGCGCGAGGCGGATGATGAGACAGGCGAGCACCTTCTGTCCGGCGCTGCAGCGGCCGCGCATGTCGATCTCCACGCCGCTCTTGCACTGCACCACTCTGTATCATATCGATGTTCATGTAGTCATTGTTACAGTAAGCCTATTGGCTATGTGCAAAGCTAGTAGTTCCAGACTGATAACGACCGCAGCGCACAACACGGCAGAAATTGGAAACAAATGCGGATGATCAGCTGTCAAGTATTGATTGCAGTACAAAATCAAAGCAAAGAAATGCGTTGTTAACTGTAAAAATAACGGCCTCAATAGTAAATGTACATTTCATATTTTCCCAAAATTTTTCCCCAAGGGCGTCCTACAAAACAGAACAACGAAAAAAATGGATTGCTGCTGTGAAAAGAAAGAAGTATTTTATTATTATATTCATTTTATAGTAAAACTATTAAATAAATAGCACTTAAATAATGTCAACAATACTATTTTATTTATTTATTTTAATCTTTGGTTTTATTTATATTTGCAAAGAAAACTAACAATGTTTACATTGTTATTATTCGACAGTTTCCGCAAATGTTGCTACGCGTCGCCACCGTCGTGCACAAAGGTCAATACAGTTATTGCCCAATGTACAGGAATGGGACATTTAACTCATTCGTCCTCCATTTAACCTCATCGGACTCGTAAATACAACACATGACAGGGAATCTGTTCTGGCAATAAATATCCTAGTTCAAATGTAATTCTGCTTGTTGTCGCTCATGCAATGATAAGCGCTCGCGACGTGAGTGAATGACAGCAGACTACAAATGAACCAATCATTTTGCCTACGCTCATTCACCTAGTTGCCAGAATTATTTTGATGTAAAATGTAGAACAGTATCAGTCTACGTGTATAGTCTATTTTTAAATGTGACGGACTAATTTGACAGTTCCTATGCTTAAATATGATGATTTATTCCTATGTAAGTTAAACTGAAAATTGAATACCAAAATTTAAGATTGTCATCGCGTATAATATACTCTAACTTGATTGCAGCTTAGCACAAAATTGTGCGAATAGGAACTGTCAAATTGGTTCGTCGAATTAAAAAATAGACTTTAGTAAGGTCGTTGATAAGAGTTAGAACAGCGCTTCGTGCACTGTTCGTTAAAGCTGTTATGTAAGCAAAATATGGACAAACTGAACTAAGTTGATAAACGTTTTTTTAATGAAACGCGCACGGACATTATTACTCAAGATTATTCACCAGATATATCGGCGCGAATATAATCAAAGATATGCTCGGGCTTACGTTTGTTATTTTACTCGACATGTCGACGCAGTTGTATGCTTCGTGGGCACGACTGAACAGTCTACTTGTGAGCATTTTTATTTCACTGAAGAAATATACGTACCTATAATCATATTTCCTTCTGTCTGAGTCGGTGGTCATACCGCCCTCTGTCTTGATCTCGATGTAATCGATGTCGTTGCCTCTGTAGATCTTTCTCCACATTTCTCTGTGGAGTTGTATTTATTTAATATGCAATTGTAACCGCCCAAGTTATGTTACATAACAGGCACAGATTTTGGACTCTATCCTATTGCAACAGAATTAAAGAACTCTAATAAAGTTCTAGCATGTTCTCTACATGTGTTAGCACTCCACGCCACCTTCCCCCGTCGTGGGGTTCTGTGCTCACAGAGAGGCGACCGAGGGAACTCTGCCTTAGGACGGGCATCACCGCTCTCTGCGATTGCCCATCCGACAGCCAAGCGTGGTGATAATTGCCATTCCCCCCTCAACGATCATGGAAATCATTGGTGGAGAACCTTGTCCAGCAGTGGACGTCATAGGGCTGACGATGATTAAAGTAACAATGTTTACGAAAGCTTACACTTCCTTTGTGCCTAAATCACTATTATGTTACGAGTTGTTATAGTAAAAAATGCATATTAATGTCTAGTAGGCGTTACCCTTAACCTTATCATGGTAGACCAGATTCTTGCTGGACTGTACATAAGTGAATGTTAATGCGACCTAAGGGATAGCCGGCCTTATTACTTAGCACCAATACACACCATTCCTTGACTTTTTTTCAGATCAATATTTACCTGATAATAAGGTTGATGTTCTCCATCTTCTCACGGTGGAACTCCATTAAGCACTTTTCGAGTGCAACGCTGTAGTCCCTGATGTCCCTGTCCAGGGCTTTTGTGACCTCGAGGTCGTGGAACTTGTCTCGGAATCGGCGCTCAATGTCCTGGTTCTTTGCACGTTGAAGGTCAACTTTGCTCTGTTCTAGCTCTTTCTAAAATTTTTATAAATAAAAAAATATTTTAGAATGGTTATATGCCGCGCTGATTGTGTGGCGAAAGGAGATCTTACTGTAAAGTTGAGTGTTAATGGGGAATTTTCTTTGACGTTTTCTGACACATTATCGGGCGGAAAACTGTCATTACTGTCATACTTTCCAAACAAAGTTTAAATATACTTTAACCCTTTACCAGGCACAGGGAATATAGATCCCACTTAATTTTGAAACTTAGTCCGTTGAAATACAGTCCGAAATCAATGGGTTTCAAACAAACCTTCTGCCTGTTAAAGGGTTAATAAAGTAAACTTAATGACAGTTCTCCGCCCGAAAATCTATCAGAAAAACTTCAAAGAAAATTCCCCATTGTTATTGACAATCTCTAACAAAAAATATTATGTAGATACTCATCATATATGATTGGCTGACTGTGAATTATGAATTATTGGATTGGAAACATAGGTGAATATTAAAAGAATTTTTTGAAAGCCCAAAACTATTAGCCTTTTTATGCTTAAAAAAAAACAAGCTTAGAAAGATATATCAAGACATACCTGCAGTTGTTTCAACGAACCCTCAGTTTCCGCCTTCTGTCTAAACAACGCCGTCTGTTTCACAATGAGCCCTTCCTTCTCGGCGATTGACTCGGTATTGAGTCCATTTAAACTCGTCTCTATGTCTGTTATGTCTGTCTCGCATTGGACCGCTTCGGCTTTAGCTTTGCGTAGTGTCAGGTTGTCTTCCAAGTCACGTTTGTAGATCTATGGATTTGTACATTAGAGTTTGTTCATAGGCATATAAAAACATTGATAACAGTTGGAAATGGCAGTAACAAATTTTCTAAATCTATAACACTGACACTAACAAAAATGGCCTTATTTTCCTTTGTTCACGGCGTGAAACTTTTGTTTCACGGTTTCATTAGTCCAAGTTTCGTCGTGTTTGTTATTGTAAGGAGTTCTTGTAAAAAGAAAGAAAAAGAATATACATATTCCGTGTTCTGTTAGTCTATACTATAATAAAACTGTCCAGGTTCCAAAACTGTACATTGATTCTTTTTA
Source organism: Conopomorpha cramerella (assembly GCA_012932125.1). Taxonomy (NCBI): domain Eukaryota; kingdom Metazoa; phylum Arthropoda; class Insecta; order Lepidoptera; family Gracillariidae; genus Conopomorpha; species Conopomorpha cramerella. The sequence goes on from SJJU01000068.1 coordinate 17,513, forward strand.
CGCGATAACCAGTGGAGTATATTATCGTTACAGAAGACGAATTTCATATTTTTGAAAAAAAAATCTGTCTGTCTGTCTGTTTGTCCGCGAATAACGCCAAAACGGCTGGACAGATTTGGTTGATATTTTGCACGCGTACGTACCTTATACACCGGAATAATATTTAGGCAAAATTTTATCCCAGAATTTAATTTGCTTCCCGTAGGATCATCAAAAAACAGCAATTATCAAACTGCTACGTATGTTATGAAGAAGGAATATGCACGGAAGATCGATAATTAAACTGTATACATCATAATACAGACTGATTATTTCACACGCTTCCTGCAGGCACGGACAGCTCAGTGGTCATATATTTATAAAAATACTTACGCTCGACTTAGCCAGTTCATCTTTCAAATCATCCATCTTTTTCGTGGTTTCAACCTTTTCCGTGGCGATATTTGTCTTCTGTTCTAGAAGTTTCTCGTTCGACTGTTTAATCTTCTCCATTTCTTTTGGCACGTTCTTCTCCTCGTGTTGCTTTATTTCCCTCTCTACTGTTTTCACTTTGTCGAAGGAGTTGTCTATCTGCATTATGAAGGACCGCTTCACATCTACTTCTCCCCTAAAACATAATGTTTATTTTATAATAGCTTTTTGTATAACGCTCTTATGAATAAAAAGATAAATATTTAATTAATTAGATAGCGTTTCCAAGTTTTAATGGGGATGTTGCGCGTACGAGAAGATAAAAAACTTAAAAGCTGAAAAACTTGTCGTCAAGACCCGCATACGTGTGAACCATATAACGGCGGTAGGCTCGCCCCTATAACCTTAGGAAATACATTAAATAAGCTTGGTGAACCGTAGGCTTAGACTTTTATAGGTTATAAGGCCCACAGATTAAAAGGCATGAAGTGTGTATTTATTTTATCTATTCGCCAACTCACCTATTCTTAGTGATAAGAGCTTTTTTCTCATTCTCGCGGTCCTTGACCTCGGCATCGAAGCCGGCGGTAGCAGCTTCCAGCTCTTCCAGATCCCTCTTCAGCTGTTCGCTAGTAGTCTCCAACTGTTGTAGTTTTTCTTGCAGAGACACCAACTCTTGGACCTAGACAAACAAGGAGTTAAATTAATGCTGGATAACTTATATCCGCTTGTATTCACGGCACATGTAACTTTGCATACCCTAAAATGTCGAGCAAACAACGAAGGTAAGCTAAATGTTTTGATTAATTTCGCGCCGTGGTACTCGGTTTGAAGATTTGCGCTGGAGTAATCATTATGATTAATAAGCAGTTGCCGTGGGATTTTCGGGATACAATATGGTATAATATGTTCTATTCCAGGTTTATATATGTCTATCCAAGTTTCGTCAATAGTAATTACTGAATTAATATTAAGTATTAGAATAGAAGTTTGCGCGTGAAAAATCATAAGTAATCCTAAGGCTTCGATAACTAATTCTAATTACATATAATATAGTTGAGCAGTGCACTAATAGGCAAACCAAGAATAGGCGGGGGCCAGTTGCGGTGCACTAATGATTACTTGTTTCGGTTTATCTTCGGGTAATATTTATATGCAAAATAAGAAAGTAAATGTGATTTATGCCCCCCGATGGACTTGCACTACTGCACCCTCGCAAAGATCAGAGAGTTCCTCTGTGCCACATGTACGTCAGACTCGGCGAGTTATGTGGTTTGCCTATCAATACATAGTATAAAACAAAGTCGCCTCGAGCTGTCTGTCTCTGTCTGTAGATTTTTATTACTACGCAACGAATTTTGATGAGTTTTTTTTTAGGCACGTCACACTGACACCGTAGATAGATGGGACTTTGACGAAGCGAACAGGCCTAACATGTCCATGGAAAAGTATCACTCGTGTTGAGATATATAGCCAATTTTAGGTAAAATTGGCTTTATATTTTTGTGTTCATGTCGGTGTGACGTGCCTATTTTGGGACACCCTGTATGTATAATACATGCATGCAATAGGAGATGTCCCTGTATGTATATTGGCAAAACAACGTTTGACGGGGCAGCTAGTTTATAATGCACGATTAGCAGAAAGTAAGATGAATGAGTGACCTTCTTCTGTATATTGAGGAGTTCCTCCTTGAGCTTGTTCCTCTTGTCGAGCGCGAGCGCCTGTCGCTTGTTGTGCGCGTTGAGCTTGTTGCGCTGCGTCTTGACGCGCGTGCGCAGCGCCGACAGCCGCGTGCGCAGCTCGCTCAGCGCCGTCGTGGCGTCCTCCACCGTCACCTCCGTCACGAAGTTCACGCACTGGCTCTTGATCTTCTCGAACTGCGGCCCGGGGAGGGGGTTACTCGACATTGTCAATAGTGCTCTCGTTACAAAAAATGCGCATCTACCATTTTGGCCAAAAATTGAGTTTTGTACATTGCCACAATCAGGAAAAGACTCGACTTTTGTTTTTCCTCATATTTTTCTATTTCGTTTGGTTTCTGATTTAGTTAAGAACGTATGTGTTTATTTTAAAGCGGAATTCATATCAAACTTGATCGAATAGACACACATTTTTCCCGTTTTCAAACTTTGAACGCATAGGTATGTCTCGAAATAGAAATTTTGTTAGATACGACTTTTTTACTAACGGGGCAGAATAATGAGTGCCTCGATAGCTAAATCAAAGCACTCGATAAATAAATCACTAAATCTATTATTGTCCCCATAAAAAAGTACCGTCGTGTGTATGCGGCCTAAGAAAAAGCGCTGTGTAAATTGCATAATTTTGATAATGGAACTGAGAACTGCCAAGTAGTTTGGTTTCCACAGTGTTAAGTTGATAGACAAAAGGGACTAAAACGTACATAACATGACAGGCTACAAGATGAAAGTAACACAATTCGTGATTAACTTAGAAACTTTATAGATGGACAACACACGGAGCCTTTACTATGAAGTTGACTTATTTTTTTTTATTTGCACAATGAACAAGCGTTTCATCTGGCAGGCAGGCCTAGTTACGCAGCGATGTGCACAGCATCCGATAAATTTATGTACCCTTTGATTCAAACGATTTCCTATTGGCTTTCGTATGTGTGACGTCAAATTAAAAATGTTCGCGAAAGTTAATCAGCCCGTGACCACAAAGGGTGACATTTTTTTTCGTTTTTTGACATAGTGTTTCTTGGAGAAAGTAATTTGTTATCATGGGTGACTCTTGGGTCTGGCTAACTGGTCACTGAGTGACTCTTAGAGTTTAGCGAACATTTTTAACTTGGCGTCATACATACTTTTTTATTGCACATGTGAACAATATTTTGACCCCTTTTTTTTTTTTGTTAACGAGGGGGAAATCCTCATGGACACCCCGCCGCTATGGGGACGGCGACGGGGCAGTGTCAGACTTCTACTGACTAAAACCCCCCCGATGGCCTTCAATTACCGCTGGTGCTGGGTGGGTCCTGGGCACCCAGAGGACCCTGCCTAATGTGACGCAGCGTTGTGGTCTGATTTGAATCGATCGTAGAACACAATTCACTTGTCGAATATCAAACAAGCCCGAGTAAGTAAAAACAAACAAACCTCCTTGTTGGCTGCGTCGGTTTCTTTCACGAATCGGTCCAAAAGCGGCATGTCTCCTTGAATCTGTTTCGCACTTTGCATCTTCTGTTCCGGCTCTTTCAGAGATTCTGTCAACTCTTCCGTGGACTTGTTTATTTCTGCTATTTTCTGTAATATATGCACAAAATTAGCATATTATACACGTTTGGATTGGGCATACATACAGGAATGTGGAGAGGATGGATGAAAGTAGATTAACAAAAGATATTCACATGGTTGATGTAAGGGGCCGGGTGAGTAGAGGTCGCCCCAGAAGGACATAAATCGTCGTACTACTCGGAATCGGAGATAATTTATGAATGTGGATTTAGCGAAAAAAGGCCGTAACTGGTGGAGGTCTGTAAGGTCACCTCTGTGGGAGACAGGCGTGAACTAAACCCCAGTGCTGTTACTAGTTTATCCTGTTTCCGTGGAAATTCCGTGATAAGAAACATCCTTTTATCTAAACAGACATTTTCGATTATAGCATTAGTAAGATTTTAAACATATGTTCTGTGCTATAGTAGCTTAGATATGTAAACATTATTAGTTTAAATTGTGTTAGTTATAAGTTATATTGTTATTTTATTCTCCGTTGTCGTAATTATAAGTTAGATTTTAGTTAATGTTTTGTAAATAACTAGGTATTAGTATATTATATTATATAAGTAAGATAGACTTTTCCGTCGAATTAGGGCAACCTGTAATGGCGGTAAAAGTGTTTGTAAATAAATAAATAAATAATTATTGTTGTTTTAACGACGTCTTTTACTAAAAATGGTATACCTTATCCGTATCCGCCAATCGGGTCTCCAACGCGGGAATGTCTTTTGCCTTCAAATTCTCGATTTTCTCGTTTATTGACTTAAGACCCAGTAAATCATCTTTCTTGCTTGTCGATTTCTGTAATTCTTCTGTCACCTTCTCGAGTTTGGACGGAACATTCAGCGCTTTCGTTGTCAGGTCCGAGATGAGATCTGTTACCTAGGTTTAAAAAAAATAAGTAAAGTATTATAAGATCCCTCTTTGCTGATGAAAATCTTCGTAACGGAAGCCGCAAAACATTAAGGGCGATAATGGCGGAATTGCTATTTAGAAGATACACAAAGCTCAACTTGTCAGTTGTATGTCAAATACGGAATAATACGGAACCAGTTCCAGTAGACCTGTAATAACCGTTGTGTAAGTGAAAACGCGTTTATTGGTAAGAGGGTAAGTGTGCGAAGCCTAGAACGGCGATGTGCCCACTGCTGGTCTATCACTCCGGATAAAATACGCTATGCGCAAGTGTTTCTGTCTACCCGCTTTAGGATGAAAATGCGTGTGATACCAGCACAAACGACAACATTCGATAAATCGATGTGCACATCGATTCAAACGTTTTCCTTTGGCTATACATATAACCTCAACATAAAAACGCTAGCGAAACTCGAGAAAGTCACTTATCCCACGACACTAAACAACTTTCCCCAAGAAAAAAAAAATATCTCCTCTTCATAAAGTGGCAATCAGCTTATAGATAAGTTTCTATGAAAGGGTGACATTTTTATTAGTTTTTTGGCATAGTGTTTCTTGTGGAAAGTTGTTTGTTATCATGGGCTGATTGACTTACTCGACTTTCGATAACATTTTTAATTCAAATTAAAGGTTGTATATTGTGGCATTAGAGACTTTCTCTAGTATCGCCAACGTTGTATAATAACGTACAATGTTGAATTGAGTGACTGATTGATAATTTTTGTTTAATCTCACCTCAGACTCTGCTTCAAACCCGCGGTTGCAGAGTGGACAGCAGCTGTTCTCCTTCAATTGTTCCTTGTACTTTCCGATGATGTAGAGCGACGATTGCAATAGATTTTGTTCTTCCTGACAACAAAGAATATCAAGATAATTAGTGTTATTACAAGAAATATTGTACTTTATTGTTACATAGTCGTAGTTGAAACATGAATAATTTTCTTTCCATTTGTCTCCTTTGAAGAGTATATAATCATATTACAACCCGAACATACTACAATCAAAAGAACTCAAATGCCAAAGGCATTATCAAGTGTGTCTTGATAACGTACAGGTAATAGTGATAGTAGAATAAATGGGCTGCACAACCCATTTTTTAAATCCATTAACGCTCAGACAAAAACTTTAATTTTTAAATTGTATTACGGTGTAATAAAGTGACAAAATAAGGCTCGGGTCCCGTACGAGTGTAATGGACGTTCATAAAGAAGAAATCGCGAAGTTGAACACAGATGGCGCTTCTTGTGCTTCACTCATATGAACCAATGAAAGTGAAACAGTCTGTCAAATAAATTTGCAGTGTCAATCGATTAACCAATAACGCTGTTTTGGATCAAGCGATACTAGCGCCATTAGTTCACGAGTTTTCTTCCCCAATATTTAAGAAAACAGACAAATTATACGGACCTGTAGTTTCTCAACCGTAGAGCTGAGTTTAGTAAGCGTTGCCTCATAGGTCTGCGTGCCGCAAGCCTTGTACATCTTATCCTCAGCGGTGGTCAGTTCAGCTCGTCGCTCGTTCAGCGTTTCTCGGACGTGCTTGCGCTCCGATTCTTGTTTTGTCAACTGAAAAATAAATAATACCTTGCTTGTCACATGCCCTTTAGTGCCATGCTAGTTTCATCACGCACGCGGTATCTACTTAGATGTCCACAAGATATTACCATACAATATTTTCATACATAGTAAAATATGTACATATCTGAATGCGGCTTCTGCTATGTTTCAACATAATTATTATGCAAGCAAATTGTTTACGCCCAAGGATAATTATAGACACAAAGAATGATGGCAGGCTTCGTTCCAGTAATTTAGACGCGTTTTTCATAGTTTGATGTTATAGTGTTTGTTGTCTAAAATAAGATTCTTTGTTTTACGTATTTTGAAAACATCGCATATTAAATTAATTTTAAAGTAAATATTTGGCTTAGTGAGTCTAAAATTCAAGGCATTTCGAGACTTCTGGCATTTTGACATTTGACTGACGCTGCCATTGTTTCAAATTCAGATAGGTTCTAGCATCAATGTGTCAAATGTATGTGTCAACGAGCGTCAATCAATGACAAAGCTGATATTTTCAATAATTTAACGCAATTTACCCCGGTCTTTATATAAAATACAATACATGCAAATTGATTCCTTGCATACAATGATTTAAATTGATACAGCATTAAAATCTTCTTTTTTACTGGAACGAAATCTGCCATTATTCTTTTATTTCAACAAGTCATATCCCACGAGACTTATGGTACGGACTATCTCGTATCTTACCTCAATTTGAGCGGCCTTCAACTTCTTTTTAATACCGTCAACTTCAGTCCTCACTTGGTACTCAAACTTGTTGAGTGTGACATTAAAGTCTTTTTCAGGCATACGTCCTAGTAGCTCAGTAAGTGCTGATCTATGTTTGTTCTTGAGTACCTCTAACTCTTTCTCCTTTGTTCGAAGGTTCTTTTCTTTCATCTCTTTCTCTTTGAGCTTTGCATTTTGAGCTTGAAGTTTGTTGATCTGGAAAATGTAAACTATATGATGCACTTAAACAGCTTACGATATGTACTCGCGTACTCAATGATATGATACATAATGATAACTATAAACTTCTATAAACTAAATAAATCGGTTATATCATTACAATATTACACAATATACAAGTTGTGATCACAAAAACGGCACATCTTATTAACTTTCATGACTTTGTAATAAAGAAAAATCAGGCTGTTAACCTTTTCCATGGAGGAAACGGATTTAAAAACTTCTTGTCTCGGACCTATTTGATATTGCAAGTAATTTCAATGGGATATAAAGATAGGGGAACCCTACCTTTTCTGACGTATTTTCAATATCCTGTTCGTGAATTTCCATCATTTTCTCATCCTCGTTGATCTCCTTCTGACACTCCTCAACATTCATACTGGCTACAATGCTGTCATATTCCCTGTTGAAATACAGTTATCATATTATGTTTCATCTGATCATGAGTCGGTTTTTAATGCAAGAACAAATATTTTACACTTTTATAACTAGCATCGGTTGTATTCGTTCGACCATAACCAGCATCTATCTGTTCGCAAAAGCGAAAGCGGGACTAAAGCCAAACGATTTAACAGAGAGCCCGTGGTTTACTATTCGAAGTGTAGTCAAAAGTATTAAGTAATTAGATACTTAATTTTTTTTTTACTGATGCACGTCTATTCTCTTCGCGAATTATTTATTTATTTTTTAAGTAGGTAAGTATGCAGTCACTTACTCTTCCGCTGCTTTGTGTTTTTCCTCTATGGCATTCAATTTATCTTTAGATTCGTTGGCGTCTTCAATAGCGCGTTGAGTCTTCACTGTTTCTTTCTTATTCTGAGCAATTTCGTGTTTCTTCCCCACCATTTTTTGACGATGTGTTGACTGGAATTGCAATTATCATTAGTCATGATACGAGCTTAGTTTGTGGCTTTGATTGTTTGAGAAAGATATTTTTATCATTTCAAAAAGTAATAATAACATAAGGACTAAGATTGCAAAAAGCAAGTTGGGAGCTGAAGCAAAATTTTCAAAGCTCTGAATATTTTCTTAAAATGTAAAATGATTTTAAATAGCCTACACGGGCTTCCAAGCTCTCGTTCATCTTTATTTGCAGATTGCTTTCCTCCGCTTCGGCAGCAGCTTTCAACTGTTCCAGTTCCACTTTGAGGGTCTTTAATTTTTCAGTTATAGCTTCTACAGTCTTTTCCGCTTCTTCAGGACTCTCTACTTGAGTTATGTCCAATTCTGAAAAATAAATAGATAAGCTGAGTGAAAGTGCACAAGATAACAATAATTGAGTATAATATTAGGTTTATTTTAAATTGGCTTATTATTCAAAACTACTTAAATTATTAAGGAACTATGTAGAAACATGATAGTTACAGTTTTTTGTCCTGGGACTTTTTAAGCCTACCGGTTCAAGCTCTTAGTCTAGACTCCAGGCTACTGTCTCGACAAGTGGTTGTGAGGCCGCCGGGCCCTAAGTCCTCCAGCGCACAGATGATCCGACATAACAGAATATTTTATGGGTTTTGTCACAAATAAACCAATGACAACTTGAAAAGATGCCAGTTTCTTCCCAAACTGGGGATGTTCACTTTTGTTTTTAAAATGACACATGACTTTCATTAAGCTTTCTGTTATATTACTGTATATCTGTATGTAATAGCACCTATAACGACGTAACGAAGTAATTTTGATTGAAATTTAAAACTTACCAGCCAACTGTGCAGTGCTAAGTATCATAGAGTTCTTCTTATCAATTCTCTCTTGGTTCTGACTCTCTAACAGCATAAGTTTGTTGTATTTCACTTCGTTTGCAGAGATTGTGTTGGTAACTTTGTCTTCCTCTTTATTTAATTCATTTATCCTCTTCCGCGAGTCATCCAACTCCTTCTTTTTTGTTTTTGCTGTACCTTCATAATTTTCTGTAAGAAGTTTCTTACTACAGTTATACAATCAATATACTTCATTGTAATAATATAAACTATTAAGAGGGAATTACACTCAGTAGATGTTTTATTATAATAAGAGTTAGCTATTCTTATTGTTGGGAGTTTGGTGGTGAAGTCATCTTTAGATATAGTAGTATGTCTATATAGGGAAAGTTAAGAAGTAAGTTACTCTTTCAATATTTTTAGTGAAACACTGCTGACACAACTAATGAAACTAAATGAAAATGTTTTATTTCAAGCACAATATGACATGGAGTCCTTTTTTAAGTATAATACAACCTGTATTAAAAGACTTCTCTGATTAAAAGAGTATACTAGGTATGTGAGCGCGAATAATTATAGTTATTTAATTCAATCATGTTAATGATAGTGTTAAAATGTAGCTAATAGGGATCCGTCAAAAGTTTCTTTTTTAAATATGGTCTAATTTAGTATACCAATGATGTATGTCAAGTAGCTGCCAAACATATTAAATTTTTCAATTTATAAAAGGGTAGTTGTTTACACTCACTTATAGCTTCCTCTAACTCCTCAGTAGTGCCTTCGAACATATTTTGTATAGCAGACTTAAGTTGTTCTTCTTGTTTTTTGCAGTGCTCCAGCCTATAAATAAATGTTAACAAAAGTTAACTTCTGACTGGATAACTTCAACTAATTTAACTAAGCTGCATCCCTCACTGCATATAAAATGGACCCCTAGCAATAGTTCTAGAAACGACATTTTCTAAGTAGTGTGGTGACGGCAAGTAGAATACACGTGTACACCCCAGCCCAACTTTTCCCGTCTGGGGGTCTGTGTGAGGAGACCTAAGAACTCTCCTCACTCTCTGTGATTTAAACCACAACACCACTGCGATCGCCAACACACTTGCCAAGCGTTGCTATTGTTGGCGTTTTCCCCCAATTGATCCTGATGATGATGAAAACAAAAATTTCATTTCTGCGCATTGTCGCTGTTAATAGTAAAGATTGTTCATAGCTCGGTTCGTCAAGCCCAACAACGTTTCTAAGACCAATACTCGTGGTCCTTTTACACGCAGTATTTTCATAACATACATAGACATAATGTTAAAATCATTGAATTACCACAGTGTCAGCTGTGTGTTACTAACAATACATTAACAATACATACATTCACAAAAAGTAGCTTAGTCCAAATTATAATCATCATCAAGAGCCTTAGTATTCATTTTTTTTAATGAAACATGCACTAACATTAAGCTACAAGTAATAGTTTAAACCAGGTAACGTGGCGCGAAATCAACCAAAGATAAGCAAGCAGCTTTCCTCCACTGTTTGCTCCAGGTTTCCAACAACGAAGGCGAAAATGGTATCTCTCAAGGCTTTTGTATAGAGACGAATTTCTCAATCCCAATATTGTCGCCATAGTAAAAGTTGTTCATATTACAGAGCCCAATAACATTTCCAAAACCATTGCTCTGGGGTCTTTTTACACACAATAGAGGATCAAAGATGAATTAAGGTTTCATATATTCTTGAACTTGTGATAGTCTGAACAACTGCATTTTGACAGTAACTAGCTGTAGACATGGACACAATAAACTTTCTTTGAATCTAGTTTACAGCTCCCAACATTGTTAAGATGCTTTACCTGGTTTTGACTTTTTCCCGTTTTGATTCAAATGCGACAAGGTTCTTCTGTAGTTCTTCAATGGCTTTAAGTTTTTCACTGACTGGAGTGAGTTCATTTCTAAGTTCAGCAACTTTAAGTTCTTTCTCGGAAATCTCACTTTCAGTATTGACAACTTTGAGCTTCTTCTTGTCCAATTCTGCTTTTTGTTCAGATAACAATGATACTTGTGCGGCTGAAAAAATAAAATCAATGTGACAAGATCTATTATATAGAAAACAAAGCCACTTTACGTTGTCACGGCATAACTCCGGAACGGGTGGACCGATTTCGCTAATTCTTTCTTTGTTGTGCTTATTAATGACAGCAGAAGGTTCTTATGAAAGAAAAAAATGACATCCACTGCTGGGCACTGGCCACCATAGATATTCATATTAATAGTTAAGACAGGACAATGTCTGTTGAGTCCACTAGTATTTTATTAACTAATACAATTTTATCTGTCATTCAATTATCATTACCTATTTAGGACACTCAACTAGAGTAAATATACATAAGTGGAATGTGGGGTTCCTTGTGGAATGTTTTAAAAATCCATAAACTGTTTCCACCAGAGCTGTGCTGAGCTGAGGGACATCATGGGACATCTGGTTGGGACATCATTGATGGAAACAAATCCTTAAAGACCACATTTTGTTCCATATGTCTATGCAGAGGATGGAGGTAGTCAAGAGGTTTTAGCCAGTCTAGTAAAAACATCATGTTGTTTGCTGGATATGTTGAACATTGGGGATTATGGGTATAACAGAGAGTATGTCTAAATCTCAATCATGCCTTAAACAAGTAGGAAAATATAACTATAAACAAGGTAACAAAGGAATACTTGCTACTACTACTTACAAAGTAACTTTATGTTTCCTGCGTACTCCTTGCGAATCTTACGGAGACGATCAAAGCAGTCACTATATTTGTCCGCATCAAATATTTCATCAAATCTTTCTTTCACTTTTTTTCCTTCATCGAGTGGCCAACTTGAATCCTCTTGATGGCAAAAGATAACTGAGTTTATGATTGCCTTGGAGACACCTGAAAGAAACATTTTATAACTGTGTGAAATACATAATATATGTGTATGTAACAAGGCAAGTAGGTATGTTAGTGTAGATCCTTTGATTGTTATCAGAATACAGGGATGAGGAAGTCTTGTTGAATACAGCATTGAGTCCGACCATGCTCATTAAAAATGACACAAGATAAAATAAATACAAGCCGTGATTGGCTGCAGATGTCACACTTAGTGCCAAACAGCACTTATTGCAACATATCACAAAAGGGTATATCTTGTTGTTTCTATCTTATAGAAGTTGTTAATGAAATATGGGAAAACCTGTGTTATGGATATGTGTGCACGTTTGGAAAATAATAGTTAGTGTAACTCTGCATGTTTAAATTTTAGCTTAACAAGCTAAGATTTTATGTCTGGTCCAATCTTTCTTGAAGAATTGCACTTAGATGCCACTAACAATTAAAACTTAAATAAATAAATAAATATTTTACAACAACACACACATTGTCTTCGTCCCATGTTAAGTAGCTAAAGCACTTGTGTTATGGATTTCAGAAAACGAAATATACTTAAATACATTTTTGTTTCTTATAAATTCATACTTACTTATACAAACACATCCGACAAGTACTTAAAAGTTCATCACCTGTCAGCGCTGGGAATCAAACCCACAACCCTACGGCATAGAGGCACACATGCTGAGTATTACACCAACAACAGGCCCATCAACTTGATTATCTATTCAAGCATTGTTGAGTTCAAATCTCTTTTACATTACACTTCACACCTTTTAATACCAAGACGGGGTAAGCAGAGGCCCATGGTAAAGCAAATGCCCACAGTGCACCAATAATGGTGATAGGCACACCTCGTCACATTCGGTTAAATATGCATTTAACCCAACGTGACAGGGTGAGCCCCTTGCCATTATACGGTTCACAAACCTTGTGGTGTGCGGGTTTCATCACATTGTGCTTCACCATACAAGCATTACATTGCGTACATAGGCTCTGAAGAGTCCCATTGGTACACATCCAGTAGCCGGACTCGAACCCGCAACCTCCTGGTTACAAGCCAAGTATTCAACCAACTGGACCACAGATGCTTCTTTTACATTCATCATCATCATCATTAGCCCATACTTGTCCACTGCTGGACATAGGCCTCTCCAATTGCACACCGATGTGATCTGTTTTTAGCTTCTCGCATCCAGCTTCTGCCAACCATCTTGCATATAATTATCATCAGTCCACCTTGCCTGAGGGCGTCCTACACTTTGTATGCCTTTTCTACCCGTGTTACTACCATTCTTACTACCAGTAGTAATACGGTTATTTTTTTTTAACCGTACTACTACTGGTAATTAAAGTTGTAACATGGGCAGACGTTCTTGCCCGTGTTACTACTTTGTTACAATGTTCAGTTAAATAAAAAAATATATTATCGTACATATGTATGGTATTTATTATATTACCTTTGAAAATAAAATAAACATGACATAAAATAACCCAATCTGTCAGACACTTTCTATGCTTTTATTCTCCTACACATATCGAAGTTTTTCCAGATCGTAACCAACAGAAATGGTTTCACTTATTAATTCCATTTGAATATGTCGGATATTGTCATCATTAATTATATCACATTTCCTCCTTTTGTTAGTCAACTTTGTTGAAATAGTAAAATTATCTTTATAAACTGCATTGAACAGCCGCATGACAAGCAAACTTTTGTCATTTGAAGTCATTCTTGAAGAATATTATATTACCAATGGGAACTACCCACAAAAAAGTTTAGAATCAGGCAGTAGTAATACGGGAAAAAATGTATCACCCGTATAACAACTTCGATAGTCAGAAGTAATACGGGAAAAATAAATTATCGGTGTATCACCTGCGATAGACAGTAGTAACACGGAAAAAAAAACGAACCGTATTACTACTGGTAGTAAGAATGGTAGTAACACGGGTAGAAAAGGTTTGTATGCCGAGACGCGGTCTCAACTCGACAACTCGTTTTCCCCAACGGTCATAGGTTCTATGGCTAATATAGCCGGCCCACTACAGCTTGCTAAAACAATGAGCTATGTTGATGACTTTGGTTCTCTCGGATTATTACTTAATGATAAATTAGATATTATGATGTAAACATACCAAGTTCCTCTTGAACCATAAAATCCAAATCAGCACATCTTGAGGAGATATCTTTGACCACCCCTGAATCATCAATTAGTGAAAGACAAGAGTCCAATGTTTGGAATTTAGACTTCTTTTTCTGAAGAGCTGTAACCCGCATAGAGCGAGATATCTCTAATTGCTTGTCTTTAGCATTCACCATCTAAAAAGAAATATAATAACAGAACAAAGCTGATTGGATCGGTAACACGAAATAAGTAGTTAACCTTAGAAATTACCTTCAGTTTAACTTGTGCTAAAACCTCGTTAGATCTATTTATTTTGGCATCGTGAACGAAACATTCATTCCTGCTCCCAGGAGGCATTTGTCCCGACACAGCATAACGTAAACACTCAATGATTGTTGTTTTGCCACAACCATTTTGACCGAGTATTAGCGTAAGCGGTTTATCGAATGTTATCCTTTGTTCGTCATTGTCTTCGGGACCAAAACTTCGAATACCTCTCACAGAGAGGGATTTAATACCAGCCATGAAGAAACAAGTTTATTTTCTGATATTATTCCTCACTTATTTATTTCACTACCGGCGATCGACCGCAACCAAGCCAACCAACGCGCGGCCTGTGATAAAAAGTGACAGAGAGAGAACGAGCGGGAAAGAGGGATAGGCATAAAATTTCTGATCTGAGCCTGACGCAGAGAAACGCATTAAAAATATTATGACAGTATAGTTTTTGTTCTTTAATAAATAATAAAACAATGTATATCATTCTATTATTTTATTATGATTATTTCACTCCTTCTTTTAGAATATTATTATTTTTGCGACAGACAAAATACTCGACACATAAGATAGGGTATTTATCTTATTAATAATCAGAATCAAATCTTGAATCAGATGCACTGTTTGAATTTCATTGTTAATCCAGAAAGAAATTTTAGAACGTAATGTTGACTACGATATTGACACTATGGTTGACAATTTGATAGTACTGATTGAAGAAAGTGCGTCACTTTTTGTTGGTGCGTCCGTCAAGTTTATTGTTGGATTGTTGGTTTCAATGATTTGATTGTGGGATGCTGAGCATTTTCATCTAAATTAAATAGGAATCTAAATCCTTGAATCGGAGATAGAGTGTGTAATAATTTTGTCAATATTTCCCTGGTTATATATTTTTTGTGTCAGGTTTGTACAAAACTTTGCCTCTTATTCTGTAAACATTAAGATAAAACTGTTAATTATTTTCTTTGCTCTCCTGTCCACATCTTACTGCTGTTCGTTTATACACTAAATATACTATACTCACGATTACACTACGGAACAGATATGCCATTTGTCTGTTTGTGTTAGTGTATATATTTGTACTTATAGTAAAACTGTCATAAATAAAACTATTTTACAAAATCAATGACAAAATGTAGAGCAGATGTTAGGTATAGTATGGTTAGGTATATATAGAACTTAAAAATGGCATGTAGGTATTACATATTTGTAGTGCATGTTTAATTCCTTATACTGCAGTTATAATGTAAAATTAAGCTAAACCTATGCTTTATATTTTTTATCATTTAAGTTTCTAAGGTACCTACCTATATTGAGATGATGAGGTAATGCAAGTAATTGAAGATTTGTATATGTAACTTTTGTTGATTGAGTAGGCAATGAGATAGACTTTTTACCTAGAAATATTCTATAACACATTGAAGGATAGTAAAATAGACACAATAGATTTTTTATTATGATAAAGAAGTAATAGGTAGTAAGTATAGTATGCTAAAAGAGTATGTTAAACTTTTTGCAATGTAGTAGCTATATTTTTGTAAACTTTCATTAAAATTTGTTTGGTACTTTGGAAGAATTGTTGAAAATCCATCTATCTAAAGAAGTATTATATTAGTATAATAGTATTATATTAGGACAGTGTAAGTCCAAGAATGTTGCTATTGAATTAATCTGTGTTTTTTTGCAGAAGCAATGGCATCCACAACTATGATTGAGACTGTGACCATCACCAGACCATTGAAGGTAAGATTTCTCATTAAGTTATTTCATAGTGGATACCTTAAAACATAGTGGATACCTTAGAGTTTGTTGATTTAACTGATGGAAATGGGACTGGTGCACATCTAACACTTTGCAACTTTTTTTTTATTATTGACAAAGGGTTGTACCATGATCTAAAAGAAATTATGAAAAAAGAAGAATATGTTTTGTAACTAATAATGCAAGTTTTTTTTAAAGAAACACACACTGATATTATATTAATAATAGCCTTTTATAGTACCTGGATATTATGGCGCGAAATTATCCCATGATAAGCATTCAGCTTACCTTAGTTATTTGCTTGACATTTCGACACAGTTACATGTGCCGTGGTCACGAACTGGCGAAACATCGAGCAAATTACTAAGGTAAGCTGTATGCTTATCATTGCTTAATTTCGCGCTGTAATACTATTAATATAACATTTCAAGGTTATCAATATTTTTTAGCTATGCTTTAAGATATTAATTTGCACCAAATTAGTTCAGGGGATTTCACTGTAGTTTTTGATACCCTTGTGAGTTATAAAAATTTGCAGTATAAATAGCTGTATGGCTTCTTGGTCGGGAAGGTTTTCATCCACAACAATGAATTATATCTACCACTTTGTGAACAAATGTCAGGCACCTTCAGGAACATGACAGAAAATAATTAGGTGCTGACTGTGGGTCCTGATGTTTTTTAATATACAGTTGCAATTTATTATACTAAGCAAATTAACAAGGAGGATTTTCAATTCCACCATATGTATGCTATTTTTATGTTTGTTTCTGGATAACATTGTTGTTTATGAACAAATTTTGATTATTCTTTATTTGTTAGAAAGAAGATATTTCCAAGGGTGTCACAAGAAGGAAATCAGGGATTCATTAAGACAGACTAGATAAATGGAGGTGAACTTAAAAAAACGTTGAGGCAACTATTACTGGTTGAAGTTCTTCAATTTTCTTTAAAGTTATCATTTACTGAACCACAAAACAATTTCGACACATCAGTGTGCATTCTAGCCTCGCTAATTACTGTCACATGATACCACAAACAAAACAAGATTAAAAGGGTTTCTACGACAATTTTAATAACGTATAGTAGCATTTGATCCAATTGAAAAAGCCTTCGTGCGTACAATCTGGAAGACATAGAAGTGCCATATTAGATTAGCGTCGAGACCCGTTCGCCAGTGAAGGTTCCGAAGTGACGAACGACGGGCATGCAGAGCAACTTGACGGCCAGTTATTTGTGGCAACCGGGCGAGCTAGCGCGGAGGATGCTGGGCGAGCGGCCGTCACCAGTGCCGCCCACGCGGGATCTATGGCCACCGCAGCAGCGGCCGCCGCTCAGCATCAGCACGCTGCACGTGGCATACATGCAGGAGGAGCCCGGCACTCGCCGCGCCGCCACCCTGCCGCCTCCGCACTCAACCACAGGGCATGACCTCCATCGCGATCGACCGCGTGTCTGTACCGTCGGCACTAACACCGACCCACCGCCCTCACTCTACACGAGGTTTAGGAGTTTACTCCGTCGTGACGAAGAGCCCGCCAATGTCATCGTAGGACATCCACACCCGGCGAGGTTGACCGCCGCCGTGCCGCGGGAGAATCTCGACACGGATGACCATGTAAATCCCGCTCGGCGGGCATTCAGCAGTATGAAGAAAGCTATTGTGTCGAAGTATAGAGTGGCGCCGGATTCCGAATCTATAGAGAGCCCTAAGATTGTGTATGATATGCCTAAGCCTGGCGGAGATCGAATGTCGCGTACTTTTGGGGCGCGTGAGACGC
The DNA here is from genome assembly GCA_012932125.1 of Conopomorpha cramerella. Classification (NCBI taxonomy): domain Eukaryota; kingdom Metazoa; phylum Arthropoda; class Insecta; order Lepidoptera; family Gracillariidae; genus Conopomorpha; species Conopomorpha cramerella. Next base: position 35,171 of record SJJU01000068.1, read on the forward strand.
GGCGCTGGTGCAAGCTGCCTTCAAAGGCGTCTTGCACGCGCAGGATGCGCTCGATGGGCAGCTGGTGTTCCCGCGCGCCGCACCGGCCGCAGCGCCGCCAGCCGCACCCGCCCGCTCTGCACATCACTCAGGTGTGAATGAACACCGAAGAATTTTACTCTATTAGTGAACATTACCGTGATATGTAAATGCTAAGTAGGCTAAGTAACATTTTGTAATAATAATAATATCTATTTAATACCCTCAGTACAGTGCTAATCGGTTATGTCTGTGGTTGACGTGTAGAATGATCGAAGTTTAAGTAGCTTTTGGGCTAATAAATGTGTCTCTGTAATCTGTGTTTTGTTGGGCGGGCGGGAGCGCTGGGCGGGCGGCGGCGGCAGTCCCGCGTCGGCCGCCGCGCAATCCGCCCGCCTTGCGCGCTACGCCCCCTCGCGACCACCCTATTTACCGTTGCCAGAGCTCTATGCGTCAAAACCTTGTGTGTTGACCGTTTGTTTCGGCTGTTATTTTGGTATAACTAATGTTAGATAAGGATTTAATGTCTTTTTACTTTGTTAATGTAATAACACTGTAAAATGATATGTTTTTTTGGTAAAATAACAAAATCGACGCGACTGAATGCGCAAATCGTAAGAATCAAACCAAAATGAGTCTAGAAGACGTTGGCGCCAATATGTCTGTTTTATTTGACCTATGTGAATCGAGGGAAACTAATTAAAATAGAAATAATTGTATTATTGTAAATGGTAGCTACTAGCTTATAATAATACAATTTGCGTGAACGACGTTGATTGGTATTTCTATACGAATTAACCCAATTACTTAAAAAATAAGTTTATGAATGTCTATCTGTCCAGTTTGTGCAAAGAACAAAAAATATAAGGAAAATATGTTCCTCTAGTGATTTTTGGAACAAAAAATATCCTAACGGCTACTGCAAAGAGCCCACTGTACTAATGCCAACCTGGGCATCTTGCAGCTAGGGCTGGCTAGCTTTGAGTACCTCCCATATGTCGAACTCGAACTAGACTCGAAGTTTGTTTTCGTACAAAGAGCGCGTGATCCGACGGGGTAGGGCCAAGTAGGTATGCCCTAGATTTAAACCTTTATCCGACATGTCGACATAATGAGTTCAAAGCACCGGCTTGTAAAAAGTTGTTATCGTGTAATTTAGCAATTTACTTTCATGTGGAAAACCTAACAAGAACCCTTCGTGAAATGAAAAATAATCGTGCTTTTACCATTGTGTAGGTGAAATTTAGTAGTAATTTTGTTTTAGTACTTACAACTATTACTCAAGTACGTGTACGAGTATTATTTGAGCTAGAAAGACCAGATATATGGAATGGATAAAGTGGGAAACTACAATTAGTAAATGTATGTTAGTACTTCAGGAAAATTGAAACAGCGCAAGCGAAATCGCGATCCGTCCACTGATTACGCGATACATGTGAATAGATTTTAATTTCGTGTTATAATAAAGTGAATACAATCCCTCACTATAACCCCGGCAAATAGGTATCGTGGACTGTTTCGCATAATTAATTGAAAAGCTGAAACCACTGAACTGAATTATTTCAGACACATTATTTTCGGGTACCTATTGATTTGTAAATATTACATACGTTCTTGGTTACGCCCCGGAGTTTCACTCGCGGAAAATTAATGTCCCGTTTTTTAATAATGTTAAAAACTGCGACAAGAAAGATTCAAATATACCCGCTTTTTAGAAGTTGCGTGCTATGATTAGGCTACCTAAGCGGAAACGTTTGAAATATAACGTCTATCCGTTTCTTATTAAGATGCCAAACCATTTCTGAAGTAATCTATATCTACAAATGACAGACTTCCAGTACGCACAAATTATGCTAGTTTTGAGAATATTTTGTCCCTAATCACCTTAAGGATAAGCACCTTCAACCCTTAATATAAAACAAAATCACCTCCTGCTATCTGTCCCTATGTATGCTTAGGTTTTTGATGCGCTGTTCGTTAATAGTTGGGAGTTTTTCCAGAGGAAGGTTTATATGTATAACGCATGCATATAATATTAAGGAAACACTGTTAATAATCTATATTGGCAAAACATTGTTTGCCGGGTCAGCTAGTTTTGTATAAAGCGAGGTCACAGGCCAATTCACTGATAACAATTGAAAATTGGATTGGATTAGTCACACGTACTAGCTGCTTTGACAAATATTTCCTTCGCCAATGTAAGACGGCTCTATGTTATGAAATCTTTGAAATATTTTCTGTCCAACAAAATAATAATCATCAAAGTCGTTATATAAACGACGATCCGCGAAGAAACATAAAAAAGTTTATATACATTTATATACGAATTGAGAAAGGCTCATTTGAAATAGCTTAAAATAGGAACGATAAGTACATTTTGTATCTACGATATTAAGAAATGTTAGGAGCTTTGTCATTCCTACCACTGGAGTCCTTCTTCACTTCTGAGTCATATCCTTTGAATGTGTGATTCATGTTCATGTATTATGCAAAGCACATAGATTTATGTCACTTAGGTATTTTTAATGTCGGTAGCTATAGATTACAGATGCTGTATTAAATAGTCTATTGTAAGGCCAGGGCCATATAATAATTTAACTCGATATAATATCTTACGATAACAATCATTTGCAACTTTCAAGAAAACAAAAAATATAACAATACGATAACCGTGTGAAGTTCGAATTGAAAGGATGTCGTAACACCAATAAACTCAGTCCTTTCACTTTCTGCAAACTGTTCTATAACTGCCCGGATTTCTCCTCCAGTCTGCTTGATTGAAGACACTAAAATAAACCGACAAACCGTAAAGCATTCAAATTCCAACTGTAACCCCTAAGATATAGAGGTCATAACAACTGTTGTAAATAACAGTTACGCGCTACGGTCAGGTTTTGTTTAACAATTTACCACCATCCCCGTGTTCTTAGAATTATGCTTGTTAGGTAAATTCTGACTACACATTAATTACTATGCTTGTATTCGCAAACAAAGTGAGGAAGTTCCAGCACCTAAGCTCCAAAGGTTGTTTGGCAAACTGCAATGTCTCTATTGGTATAACGAAGTTTAGTTTCAAATAAGCAAGCACTCTCAAAACTCTTGATACTAACTATATGTGAACCTTACCAAGGTCTTGTGGTTCGTTCGGCCTGTAATCTGTCCTCCGTGTTACTTATTAATTATTGAAGTTTTGTAAATTGCTGTGCCGTTAATACTTGAACAAAATATTTATTTTGGGTTCTGGTTTTACATAATATGTAAGTAATCAAATAGTACGGAAACCGAAGTACACACATCAAATGTCTAGGGATCAAGCACATTTTAGAAGATTGCAATCAAGAATATATTGTATAAAAACTGAATTAATTCATAATTTATTAAAAATGTAGTGATAAGTCATTGATACAGGCATGGGTAATTAGGTAGGAGACCAATCCAGAAGATTAGATTTGATTTATATAAATTAGATATTTTTAGAGCTAAAAATGTTCTTGATCCCTAGACACTTTTGATGTGTGTATATACTTAATTTAAGGGAATGACTTAAATAATGAATCAACGCATGCAAAAATACAACATCACATCTATCTCTATTAATAGGTTTTATCCTGTTTTCGCGAGCATAAACTGTAAGGCCCATATTGCTAAGTGATTTTCAAGCACAGATATCTTCTCAAGTAGTGTTTGTATGGAAAATTCAAACTACATTTGAGCATGATCACTAAATCATCCATCCTAAATCTAAGAAAATTAGTAAGACATGCGTTGACTCTCTTTCTTCTATGCTAAAGCCATACCTTCGTTCTGTATCAACGTCGAACACATACCCGTACGTTAAGAACGAAAGGATATGGACCATGATGGACAAAATAACATAATCTAGACCCAGATAAACGGCTCATATAAAAGCGTTCCCGTAAGTACAACACGTCTTGCACGTGAGGATACTGAATTGTATACACGGCCATCATAAGTAGCGGGTACGGACTTTCTTCAGCTTCAGATAAATAAACGGAACTGTCTGCTTCCCGTAAATAATCTTAGATTGGACAACATTAAATGTACAATTTCGTCATGAAACCATAGGTCCCATTCTTTAACACAATTTGTTATATTGTGTATGTCAGCTTATAATGGTGTGTCAGAGTTCCATCGTATCTTAGTTCTAACATTGTTTTAATTTCCTTTGTTTGTTACAAAAGAAATGTTTTCGTTCCGAAATTCTATCCTTAAATTAGAACTAAGACAAATAAGCTTCTAGGAAATGCGGCGCTCGGCGCTCAATCATTCCTCTTTTGTGATGTTTAAGACTAATAAAATAATAATTAATTTTGTGTACGTAGAATTCTTTGTAGATTTTTTAAAGTTGTAAACAAAAGGAACAGTTTACTGAAGCTTAAAATCTTAATAGACGAATTATTTACATTATTTCAATTATAAGATCTATTAAGAAGCTAATATGCAATTGGTATGCTAATTAAAGTTTTTGAAAAGCAGCTAAGTCGTTAATGGCGTTAAATCAGCTATAAATAAGAACAATAATTCCAAGCCCGCATTTACATTTAGCGCAGATAGATGAATGCAAATCGTTTAAATCGGAATCGACTAAATAAGTGTCAGGCATGAGAACTGAATAGTGATGACTCAAATCAGAGATGAGAAGTCCTCAGCTTCCTCCCCCCTGCTATATGCCCTGCCTCCCGCCCCTTCCTTCCGTCTCCTGGACGCACGTGCGCTACAGCCTGACCTACATCTGCCGCGCTACTTGTCGACCACACCGCACTGGGCACATATTACATTCCCTCATTTGGTTGGATTAATGTTGCAACGATTTCATTAATATACGTTTGATGTGGTTATTGCGGTTCAGCGTTATTGATAACGAGCATTCAGGTTAGATACATATTGTGCATTAAATTCAATGTACATATGTATTTTAGTTTATGTTCCACATCTGACGCAAAGCTTTGATATTTGAGATATGAAATTTGTTCAGGGTTAAACTCTACGGCGAATGATTCAATACAATTGAATGTTACAGTTCGTTAGCTTGTACAATATACTTGACTCGTGCCTACATAATAGGTCTATAGTCCAATCTATAATTATTCAAAGTAGGAGAGTAAGTGATGTGGCATCAATATTTACCTATGTCTAATAAATTTGATAATTATTTCTTTCCAAATAATGTTTACTAATGGACTTTACTTTTCTCTCAATAATTTACACTCACCAGAGAAGGACAGAAGTATAAACTAACAAGCTGTGATAATCTAAAATCTAATGAACGGTACGTACACAATGAGGTGTTTTCTAAAAAAAAACATTAAGTCATAGATAGTGGGAAACGAAAGAGAAACATCTTTATTCGTTTGTCTTCGGACTCGCTTTTTTTTAAAAGAAAACTCATTGTATCTTAATAGTAACGTTTGTTGTCCAATACTACTGGCACAGACTTTAAATAGTTGCCAGAGTGTATGTAACAAGAAGCAGGACAATGTAACACCATACAGCAATAAAACCACCACTTACGTACGAGTAAGAGACCATTCAGAAATAATTGAATTTTACTGACTTGGGGTCCTGTAGTCGTAGGCACACACATGCAATCAAGATTCATGTGACAGGAAAATAGTCTTATTCGTACCCACACGAACTTGGCACGAGTTGGCTCACATAAGACAGTGTTACAATGACGAGCAATATCATTATACATAACCGTGACTACAAGATTTTGACCATATCACAAAAATTTGTTACAAGTGTTGATCCCTAAACGATTAAATAGACGGGTTTGGATCATTTGAATAACGTCCAATGTTAGATTAGATTTTATTTACGCACTAACTGTGCTCGCGACTTCGTCCGAACGCATACAGAGAAAATATTTTTCGCTGTCGTCAAATCTGGAATTTCCTATAAAGTTACATTTTATTTACCTTGCTGTGTACTGTTTTTCAAAATGGACGTACTGAGCAGTACTCATAATTCCAGTATTCTGTAGATTTCCTTATTAAAGGCATTCCAGATGAAGGCATTAGGCGGCAAATATTCCGTATCTAACTGTGTGAACGGTACTTCCGCCAGTGGAACGATGTAAACGATCATTAAGGTTAGAGCCGGGATTTAATTAAGGCTGTGCTGCTGTTAAAGTGGGTGCTTATTTCATGCAGTTCCAGCTACCGTTACTGTTTATATAGAGCTTGAACACTACATTCTTTATTTCAACTATAAATTTAGTGTTCGTGTTTGTATTTCGATTGGGGATTTCGAAATAAAATTGATCTTTGAAAAAATTGAAAACATTTCGCAGAGGGGTAAGCAGGGATAGAAAAAAAACACTAGGCTTATTTAGGTATATTGGCCTATAAACTACTATATTAAATGTTGTGAAACATCTAGCGTTTGTCTACATCATTTGTGTGTAGTGCAGTCCTAGCTCAGAGACAAGGAAATCATGACAGAATTCAAAATTAGATTGACAAATTGGTGAAATCATTATGGCGATGTTTGGTTGCTAGTGGCTATACGCGCTCACACCCTGAATATCCGTTATTGCCTTTGACGTAGACTTTTGGATTAAATACTTGAATTTCACGCGCCAGACAAGAACGAGGCATCAGTATAATTAAGTTTAATCCCTGAATATAGTAATGAATGAGTTCCACTCATAGTTCCGAGCTATATTATCTTCGCAGAAAGAAATTCACTGTTTTTGTCAACGTTTGTTTGTTTAATTAAGTTCGTCCCACATTTTTCCCTCCACTCATTTATCAGGCACTTTTATGCCAGCGATGCCCTATTTATTTCCTTTATATGGCTGTACGAGCAACTGCCAATAATTTCCGTGGATGACTGTGCATATATGTATGTTTCATATATGTAAATGCACAGATATTATCCTTCATAATCCAAATGAGGCATGTTAGAGCTTTGTAGTATGTTTACTTGCACGTACACTTGTGGTCTGTTTGTTGATTGTATCACAATTTTTCGATGTCAAGGTTTAAATGTCCTACAAATTAAGATACACAGTACTATTTTATGTTTTCTAGATTTTCATTCATCTATGATGCGTAAAACTATTATACCCTGGATGGGGGTAACAGATCCATAATGACACAGCCATTTTTCACTAGAAAGTTCTGTCTAAGCCATAAATTACAAATTATAGGTGACATTTGTTAGCTCTACTACAATCTATTAAAATCCTTTAAATGAATCTAACGTGATAACAAAGACTATTTTGCATTTATAAAAAGGAACCTGAATTAACAGTCGAAACCATAAGCAATTGGAGGTACATAATACTGTGGGACAAGCGTTGGCGTGTGGTTGTACTGCGTTCCGTTGTCAAAACAAAGTGTGTTCCCGTGTGATGTGCTGTGTGCCGGTGCGTTTGGTGTGAGGGCGCATGCAGGGGCGCGTGGGGGGCGTCGGAGGGGGGCTTCAGCACCCGCGCCCCCTCCCGCCCGTGCTGCCGCCGCCGCCGCAGTTCGCCACTGACCAGGACGAGATGCCGGCCAATCAGATTGCACAGGTATCTTCTATGTGCCATTTCAATGGTATGCCTTTAAGATCGAGGGAAATCCGTTATAGGTGCTACTCACTAAAGGGCTGATGGATCTTGCATCCCCTCAAATCTTAATCACTGCTCACGCGATTTTTCCATGGTTCTTTGAGCTAGCCGAGGGCAGCATAATCAATGGCGACCCCCGTTCGATCACCCTGTCTTCCTATCCCAGGAAAAAGGAAAATGGCTCCCGGAAATACCTACTATCAATCATTATTTTTCTACACGCATGTTGTTTATGTTCAAATGTACTTAATAATTCTTAAAAGGTGGAAATAAACAGTTTTTCATGTTACGGTATTACTTTTAAACGACGAGACGAACTAATATAAATATAATTCTGCTAATACACAAAAGTTCAAATTCATATGGTAGTTTCTTCTCCAACTTAAAGTCAACCGATGAAGAGTTTTTAAACTGTTGCGACGCGAAGCCACCGCATACGCAAGCACCGGGTGAGGAAAACTTACTAATTGCTTAATGTTTGACAAGTGCTCCCTACAAGTTGGGGCGACAACACTGCTAAAGCGCGTATAGTTGGTATAGTTCTCTCTTCTGGTATTAAAAGAGTTTACCCATATTTGTTACGCTTAGTCGGAAACTTGTTTGTTGGTTGTTGAGCTCCTTCATCGATTAAATATATACCTTATACAAAGATAGATTAGGTTGTGTCATTATTGTGTCTTTTTAAAGTTTCTGAATAGTATGATTGTCGTTTTCACTTTTGTTATGCACATCAAAGTGTATGTTTTTTTAGAATGGTCGTCTCTCTTCTTGTCAGCGTTTATAAAGCTTCCCAATTAACGTACTTTTTCATTACGAGGAATCTGACCTAGTTGCAGTGTCGATTGTGATCTTTTTGCAGGTCACCGAGCGCCGCGCTGAAATACCCGTCGGTGCTATGTATCTGATGACAATGATTTGTTTGTACATCAGCAACGTTGAAAATAACAACGAAGTAATATTAATTGCTCATGGATTGAACGATGAATATTTCGGATCGGTTTCTCAGTTACATTATAGTGTGCCATTGGAAATTAAAATTCTGAAGGCCATGTAATTTTTTGCTAGCAAGTTAGACAAACAACTGATATGTTTTAGTTCTTGCCATGAACTCGCGTCATTGTTTATTAAAAGAAACAAAGCCTGAGATGCCGTGGCGCGGAATTTGTTCTCCAAGTTTTCTGAGACTTTAATCCAATTGAGGTAGCTCGGTTGTTTCTCGGGTGATCTAAATGCAATTTGACTACTCTTCTAGTTTGGAATCTCGGAAAATAGACTTGACATCCGAAGCTGAGAGGTCTCAGAGATGCAAATTAAAATAGCGCAATTTGCATAGCGTTAAATCTTTTTCTTTAAGCATTATGAATAACAGTTGGTGCTCGGGATATTTAGAGTTGTCCCAATTCGAAACTGAGAATGCAGGATAAATCGAAGCAGGGCAGTAGCAGTAAATATTGTGCAGGGTGGAATTTATGACAAAAGCGACGGTCGTTATTTTGACCATCGAAATTTAAAAAATATTGCAAATTGAGACGACGGAGGAAATATGCCCAATAGCCTTCTAGTAAAAAAGACGAACTAAAACTAACGATAACAATGTCGTTCCCTTTGTTTGCAAAATAATTATCACGTTTGACGTCATCTTATATCCACCACGTCTAACAAACATATCGTGCTTACAGTTCTTTGTTGGTCGAAATAATCTTATACTTGGTATGTTTATCGGTCCCCACCGACCCTGAGTGACACTGTGGTTGCACGTGGACTCGAGTTGTCGCTTTCATTATGTATAATAAATCCTTCTTTCATACCGGCTTCCGCTCTACAACAAAATCGGTTGCCCTTTTACATTTGAGCTTGTTTTGGTAACGATCAATTGAAGCGTTTAAATATTCATCGTGTTTGACTTTGAGTTGTCGTAAATAATTTAATCCGTTGGCTTTCGGATTCAAAATGGATTTTCATTGTGCCGTTGGAGCTGCGTGTTTTTCTTGTTTATGAATTGATGCGGAAAATATAATGAGGCGCCTGTGACAACGGCGCTGAGCCGTAAGGGATTTAATTTACGTACATTATTACTATTCCGTCCTTGGGAGTGTTGTGACGTCCCTCGAGGGAAAATTATCACGCGATGACATACTCAAGTGACATCCAAGAATTATTGTGTTGGTTTTGATTTATTTATATAATCTTATTGTATCGATTTTAAATACTTGTTGTAACATGTCACGTAGTTATAGATATCGTGTTTCTGAATACTAAATATATTTGATTAAATAAATAACTGGGTTACCCATAGTTTTGTAAATAACTAAAAACACTAAATCCTTAGTAATTCCCCGAACAATAATAGCCAATCGGTAGGCAGCAAAGTCTATCGGCCCTTGTCATTTAAAAGTTGATCGGCCTCGTCTGGAGCCCCACACCACGTGGGGTTACGTGGGCGCCCTCAGACGTCTAGGATCTTTGTTGTCGGGATACCTCACTCACACTCGACTGTCTTAGCATGGAGAATGTTGCGTGTGCATATATTTTAATTTTTTTTTGAAACTATCTATTGTTCTCGAAACATTACAACATTACAGTAGATATGCGTTAGCAACTGGTACAAAGGTATCGTTCAAATTTGGAAGATTAATTTACTCTCGGCACTTTCTCATAGAAATTACTTTACGTGAAATTGTATACCCATAATTCTTTGTAAAGAGCGTTCGGCCCGCTAGATAGCTGATTGGTTAATTAGTGAGCACAGGATCCAATTTATCTGAAAATTCATATTACAAATTTACTGCAAAATGTACACGCGTAATTAATATGCTACGAGGAACGTATATTTTGGACATTGCACATCGGTTCTTAAGTTTCGTCTATTTACCTCTACCACTGTTATCACTGCATATACTAGAAATTTGCTCTATTAGATTTTTCATTGCACCTACATTTCGTCGTAATAATAACATCATTTTTTCCTAGTACTTGTAGAACAAATTGTTCGTCCATGCTAAACCGTCCGTTCCCTTGGTGTGTAATAGACGACTTTGCGTTTCCTATTTCAAGGGGTGTAGAAATCGCCCGAGCGCGTGTGACACGTGTCTACACATGTGTGGGTGAAAGGCGCTGCTGAAGCTGTTTTGAATACCTTGAGATTAATCAAAATTTTTCGATACGTTTTCTTACGAATAAGTAGGTACTTGACTGAAGGCATAGTTCTCCATATCATGACCATTAAAGAAATGGACAGTACACCAATGTTAAATGGTGCCAATAAAGATGACACAGATATCGCTTTGATTGGGGGTGTTCAATTCTCCAATCATTGGATGATAGTTCACGATAGCTCCCGTGTGGAGTGCTAATCGTTTGGGCGAACAGCTGACGGGGCGGTGGCAGCAGCGGCGGCGGTGGGGCTGCGATCGATGCCCGCGCCCCCTCCCACTGCCAGACAGGCCTCTCCGCCCTCCGCAGACACCTTCCACCCACCCACAATGTTTCTTTCCTCAAAGTGCGTAAGTCAACGCGTTTCGGGACTACCATTTCTTAACGTTATTTTAAAAGTAGATATTAAGTGCAAATACTTTGTTGTTATTGTCGTATTTGTTAAAAAAGAAAAAAAAAATGCTATTTCAAAACGAAACGACAACGAGCCGAATTTGCAATAACAATGCAAATTCCGGTAACGGCTCGTTGGCGTTTCAAAACTTTGCAACAATATTTTAATCAATCATAACCTGGCTCAAATCGCGAATGCTTTTATAGGTGCCTCTCTTCAAAAGCATGGTTTCTTAAAAGAAAAGTTTTGAATAGTAGGTGATACTTCTGAGTTCTATTGAGTCGTCGGCAATCATCCGTCCTATTCATGTTAGGGGAAGCCTAACAATGTTACTCCTGAAATTGCCCAAGCAAATGGAAAATTACATATTACCCACTATGGTTTCCCCTCCCGCTGTACCTCGGAATTAGATTATATCTCCAAATGTCCTCAGGGTTAGAGAAATCTTGGATATCAAAGTTATGGATTGTTTTGTCAACTGTCTTGTTTACTATTTCTGATAGGAATTTTATCTATGTATGTGTTCGGAATATATATTTAGAGAATCTATAAATTGGCACAAATATTTTTATATACCACCTAAACGCCGCAGTCAAGCTAAAAAACCACGTATAATTAAAAAGTTTTCTGAAATTAAAATTCGTTTAAATTTAATCTTGGCCGGTTTTTCACTTTTTTCTCGCATAGTTTTTCGTCTACCCGTTTTTTTTTCGCTGGCGCTGGACAAAAGCTCATCTCATTCCATAAATCACTGTTATGATGTGGAGAAAGAAATATGAGAAAAAAACTGAGCGCGCTTTGTTATGAAAAAAAAAGATGGTGGTAAAACAAAAGAGGCGTCAGACCGAGTGAGACGTAAACCCCTTCATACGTCAAGGAGGATGCTGCGGCATGGCTTAGACTTTAGCCTTCACAAGCGCAAAGGTTCGCATTAAAATTCTATCTAGTTCGAGGCTGAACTTATTCGGAGGCCAAATGTGATTTCATATTTCGTACGAGTTCAGAATTTGAACATTTGTATAGTACGTTATGTTTCTCTCTAGAGATTCCTTTTTGATAGGTACTTATGTGAGCATATTTCTAATGTACTTTTTTAACGTTATTTCGAAAAACATTTCGAATGACAGATTTTTATTTTACTGTAGTGGAATAAGTGCTTGTTTTTTTTCACCGTAACGCGAAGTTTATGAGACATGTCATCTGCTCGCGACGGGTAGGGGAGCCTTGAACTGAGGGAATTAAAGGATTGTTCCCAAGAGAAGCAAAGTGAAGAATAAGTAGTGTCACGCGATGAACAACGCAGATGCATCTTTGGATCAATTATTCCAGCGAAATTATGATGGAATAGCACAATTAATATTAGTCACTATGACTATGACTAATATTTGTGCTATTCCATCATTATTACGAACACCACTTTAGAAAATCATAATATAATTTCACAGTACAACACCTTTTATTGTGCCTTCTGTGTTTACTGAGGAAGTTAAAGTTTTGTGTTTAATTATGATTTTAGGCTACAGAATAACCCGTTTGTGAATAGTATTCGCAATCCAGTCGGGAGTTTCCATTGTTAGGGTAACCTAATTATATCTACCTAGTTTAGTTGCTGTAAAAGTGTAAATATGCTTGATAAAATACGGATCTGAATTCTTTACAGGGAATATGAAAAATTATAAACAAGAATACAGAATACTTTACATCTTCTCGTGGTACATTAATAACTCGAAACTTTCCACAGAAAGAACGGTGCGGTAGCATATTTGGATTTTTTTTCAATCATGATAATGGTGCGTTTGCCCTTCGTACTCTCGAAATGAAAAATGATATGACGTCTTTCAGTATGATATGTGGAGGAAAAGGTTTACTCTTTATTTTGCACAAGAGTAGTATTTAGAAAATACTCGGTCTTTTTGGTATTTTATTCGACGTGACTAGCAAAATAAATAAACTGATTTGTTAGTTATTTGTACAGCGTTGTTGATTGTTAACGAATGTGAAACACGTTCATTGTGTAATACGTGTTGTTATATAAAACCTCCCGAACGCAAACACTATTGTAACTAAACGAACAAGTAAGCTATTGTGTATCAGAAAACTCACGCACCAACAGACAGAGAATAAAGGAGACAAACATGTCGTATATTTTATTGCCTTGGCGTTAAACAGCGCCCCAACCTTTCAGGTATTACGATGTTGTCGTCGGCACCACACCGTAGCGTCTGGACTTAATAAATTAAATTGTAAAAGGAAAAGTGCACTGCTTTCTACAAGACGCTTTGAATACTGAACGCTGAATGAAACCATATAATAGGAGGTGGTGAATGATATCTTGAGGTCAAGTCTTTCTGAAAAGACTTATTCAAATAAAGATGCCCCTTTGAAAAGCAAAGACCTTTTCGAGATCCGAGACATTTTTGAGTCTTTGAAAAGGTCTGTAGGTATAATTATGTAGGGAAACATTATTATTAACATTCCCGGTTTGAAACCCTCTTATACAAGTTTTAATGATGACAGAAGTTACATTTTAACGGATGTTGTGTATGGGATAAATAAGTAGAATATTAAGACCACGTTAGGAGATACAATGCAATATTAAGACCACAATATATTATTTACAATGATAGGTTTCAATATTTAGTTCAGCTTTGTAAACAAAACAATTATAAGCGGTAACTAGGAAACAATACATAATATTGTTTTCTAGCCATTACATCTCCTAGAGGCCATTGCTACACCCTCGTATTTTATTATTACGTACGTTATTTGTACGTATTGTCCTGTCATCGTGTTGTCAAATGATTTGCTTAGTTGGTTTCGATACTCGCATTTCACTGTGGACTCTGGTAAAACAGCGGTGCCCGGTTGACTCTAGTATGTTAGAGCGATGCAATTACGTCCAAGAGTGCAGCTAAATTTATCTCCACATTTTAGGTTGTAAAAACAATATTAATTTTAATATCGCATTCAATCTGTCCAGACTTGGCTCTCAGGTATGTAAATACAATTCTTTGCCTAGCTGGAAATCAACAGACAAACTAATTTAACTAAACTAATTTCACTGCAGCACCTAGGACAAAGACCATTGTTTTAGTTTGGATTCGTCCGTTTTTAGTTAGTTAAGCTCTTCGTTAGATAAGATAGAATCAGAACTTGTTTTATAGATTTTAAAATAGACAGAGAAAATAGAATAGAGAACAGTAATATCTTACCCTGAAAGAAAATACCATCAACAATAGATCTTGAGACTTAAGTTGACTTAGAACTTATTGAGCGTCGAGTCCCGGGTTCGAGACCAGCTGTACTGGACGTGTACCAATGAGGCTAATTTTCAGAGTATATACGGTTCATCGAACGTGTGAACTCATACGGTGATGAAACTCGAATACCTCACAAGGTTTGTGATCACCCTATAACGGCGATGAGCTCACCCACAGTCACGATGGGTTAAATACGCTTGGTGAACCGTGATTTGTTAACAAATGCATCTGCCTACCCCGCTTTGGGATTAAAAAGCGGGAAGTGTATTTTTTTATTACTTGACTATTGTGACTCCAAACTAAGTAAATATTAACAACCTACATAACTATCTACCTGGGTAAAATTAAAATGAAGCAGGTGCACATTCCCGCGAACTAACTAATGAAGCCGAGTCATGCATCATTGTAATTTGGTCGGGTTTTGTTGAATGCTACCTTTACATTCCGTGTTAGCAAGCGTTTCTTCAGTTCGAACAAGTTGGGGCTCTTTGTAGGAAAATGGATTATTCTGAAGCCTTTGTTTGTAGTTGTAGTAAATACCTCCTTTACTTCAAAGAATTATAGCTCATCAGGGGAAATGGAAAAGGAGCATATTAATAGAAAATGATGCATGTAATACTTATAGATGTATAGTGTCGTTGTAATTATTTATTAATGAACTGAGGCATTTTTTATGTGCGTCTGGTTTTTTTGTATCTATCTACAAATGATTAATGAATAAAATCTGAAAATTTATGGCACATTGTACACATAATTTTAAAGAAAGAGGCCCGACTTCAAACTGTGTAAGTCGCCAGCCCATACGATTTCTTAAAATCTCCCTTGACCCCCTCGCCTGTTCGCAGTGGTGTTGTGATTTAATTCACAGAGAACTGCTGCCCGTTCTCTGGAGAGATCCGTCGGTCGCCTCTTACGACTCCCACGTCAGAAAATGTTTTGCTGGGGTGGTGACACATGTATCCTATTCGCCGTCACCACACGGCTAAAATATATCTCTCTCTATGTTTAAGTAAATAGGTGCCTAATGAACAACCGCGGTCCATCGTAACCACATAGTTGCTTAACATCAGACAGGATGGTTGAAAAATGCTTGTTTACAGTGTTTAAAAAAATACAAAATATACACTATGGGTGCCAGAGAGAGATAGGGTATCCTATTTTGGAGTCAGGTGACGGTGTATCGGGATAATAATTTTGTTTATATTTATGACATTACAAGTATTGTCGTCGTTCACCTACTGTATTTGGTGCATTTGAAATTGTCATTTATCAGTGAAAATACGCAATGGACTGTTCATGCGGCAGGTTCACAATGCTGTTGCCCAATACTTGTACAATATCAAAGCGAACGCTAACAATTGTGCCGCATGTCATTCCGGGGACTCCATTGTATGCTAGGGTGTGTAAATTGAATAAAGGATTTTCAATTGAACAAACAGTGTGCCGTAACGATTTATTATTCGTCTTTTCTGCTGTCGGTGTTACTTCTTCATCGTTCGTCCAGAATTACTGGTCGTAGTAGATAATTTAGTACTTTTTTGTGTACTGCGACGATATTAACCGCGGACTATCCCGTTCTTTTTGGAATTTCGGGAGAAATTATAGCTTATGTTCTTTTTTCAGATTTAATAAGCTGTTTTATTGTAGTTTCATGGTAATCACGGCCAAATTTTTCATTCAAGCAGAATGTCGATAAGAAATCAGAAGAGTTAGGTTATCAACACAATTAACGTTTTTTTATCATATATTACTACTGTCAGAATTATCTCATTTAATGAAGTTTTATATATTAGTCTGAATTTTTGCTCACTAGTGTATTTCGTCCTGCAAAACCCACAAAATGGATTGTCCAATACAACGCTCACAGAACGTTCCGCATAACGCTACACTGAATTTGAAAATTCGGTTTGCTGTGTTCCAATGCAGATTTTCGTTAGCTTTTATTTCCTTTTTGTCCGATAGCAATCGTTTTTTTTTGTTTTTATGTTTAAACCGGAATATAGTATGCATGCGCCAAGGGCTGTTATTGGAAAACGGATTCAACTAAATAAATTGCAGCGGGTGGGTACTCGACTATAAATATAGTTTTTCTGTTATGTCAAGGCTACTGCTAAAACTACATTGATGGACATTTTGCATAAAGTTTCCTTTTTCGGTTTAGTTTAGTACTGTAAAATTAATGTGAACTCATCGATTCTGAATTTTAAAACAAAAAAACCCAATGAATCCACTAGAGTCCTCCATATTACAATGTTTTATTTCTGTGAAAGAATATCGGAAATTTACTAAGCTTTTCTATTCTGTTTTTACAATATTGTCTGAACTGAACAACCCGCTTACACGAAGTCGACTTTAAGTGCTATGATATTAGAGCTAGAATTCCGTAATACGGTTAAGTCAAATGGCATCTCTGGTACTGAAGTCTACCCTTTCATGTGTACCGTATTGAATTTTCTACCAACATATTAAAATCGCATATTGAATTTCGTTTGAGAATGTGCTGGATGGAACATATTACACGCTGTAATGTATTGTGCGTTCATTTATTCCATTAGATTGCTCTTCAAAGTGAGTCTGAATAAAACACGACCCTCTTAAGCAAGGCTGATAAATAAACGTGATTGAATTTCTTCTAGTTTCTAGGGTTATAAACAATATGCTTACACTTTTAGATTGGAAGATATTGCGACTTATAAATAATAAATAAATAAATAAAACTTAAGTTGTCCCTTTTATAAGAGTGTTTTACATTTATACAATGTCACGAACCACTCAATGCTGGAGCACGGCCAACCAGTGAAACCTGAGCTTAGCCCAACACACGGGCTCAATATCTATTGGATATTGTTAGGAAAGAAGTTAGAAATTACATAAGAGGCTCCAAAGGTATGAGCCACCCTACTACCCAATGTAGGTTAATATCCTTAGATAAACGTACAGATGCACCAGGAAAAAATGGCGTGGCTCATCAATCATGTATGCATTATTTCCTGTTACGAATGAAGCTCGACGCTAAGGTTAGAAATATTGAAAACGGTAACGTTTTTTTAATGTATTGTTTTCTATCTTCCGCAGTTGTCTTTGACATGTAAGATTGAGTCATCGAAAAATACCTTTGTTGTAATGTAAGGATAATATTATACAACATACGTGATATTTTGTTAATGTTTGATATTGATAATTATAAAGAAAAAAACCGGCCAAGTGCGAGTCGGAATCGCGGTTTACAATTTATCATTTTCGCAATTTTTCCTTTATCTGTAGGTACTATATAACGTTGCTTCGTGCCGAATTTCAAGATTCTGAGTTCACGGGAAGTATCTACCCTGTAGGTTTTGATTCCCTTGCGTGTGACGGAAATTCGTCTAAGTTGTCGGAATAAACTGCTGTATCTTTTGATCGCGTTAACTTAGAAGTTTGATATTTTCACAGCTTAAAAGGACAATAGACCTGAGTATTTCATGTGAATTTCAGCTTGATACGTCCACGCGTTCTTGAGATAAACGTCTGTCTGTCAAAATGATGTCTTGACAGACAGACGGACTACAAAGTGATCCTATAAGGGTTCCGCTTTTTCCTTTTGAGGTACGGAACCCCAAAAAAGAACCGACTTCAACCAGTACAGATTCCAGATCAGATTTTCATCAAAATCGGTTCATAAACGACTAAGTTATCCGAATATGAATTAAAAACATGCACGATGAAGAGTTTCTTTAAAAAAAGTTTACAAAAGATGCCCGAACACCAGCGATCATAGAATAAAGTAGTTGCATCTCTTTCATTTTCAACTATCTTTGACAGATTTATTTTTTAGAAAAGACCTCTTTGTAAAAGACTCCTTTTTTGAAGTCGTTTAAAAATAAACGGAAAGAACTAAATTACGATAAGCACTTTGTTCACTATCGTACGTTCATTTCTTCAACCACTGCTAAAGCAGGTTCTAATGGAGTCTAGGAGAGTAATTTATCATTGTGAGAGATGAGGGCTGACAGCCTGGGCTATGACTCAAAACGGACATTAGTTCTGAAGCTCATATTTTATATCAAATATCTACAATGACATGATTTAGAGGAAACTCGTAATAATAGTACTTAAAAAAATCTGTTTTAAAGAATTACATTTTTATTAATACTTTAATATCGAACCGTTTCTGCATGATGTAAAATAGACACTCATGTATAGTTAAACTTGTTAAAGAGTACTTTATTTTCTAAATTTTAAATTTTACCCGCTGGCAATAACAAAATTTCTGCAGAGTTTTTCGTAGGCTTGTTTCCATCGTATGTAAGTTTTAATTGAAAACCCTGTTAATTTAAAATAGGTACGTACCTACGATGATTTATACTGGCATACCTTTAACCCCTGGGCCCTGATAGACGCATCTTTACATACATATATAGGTATAACCGTAGGACGTTAAAAAAAGTGCCATTGTCCAGACTGTTTCTTCAAAACTTTTATTAATTAGAGAATGCTCGGCGTCGTCTATCTTCTCCTTTATTTTCTCTTACTCGTACATTCGGGTAATTTTTTCTGAGTTGGTGGTATTTATAACCTTAGGCTTAGATGTAGAAATTGGGTATTGATGGTGAGTTCCCCATGACCTATCGTGGATTCAATCCCTTTAACAGCCGAAATACCTCTGATTCCATACCATGAGGTAATAAAGTAATATTGCTTACGCTGTGCGAGAGTGACAGCGTTATACCACTCATCTAGCGCTGTCCCTCTCACACAGCGAGAACAATGTAATATATAAAATTTCTATGTCACAATGTTAGTTATCGTACTCCTCCGAAACGGCTTTACCGATTTTTACCAAATTTTATATGCGTATTCAGCAGGTCTGAGAATCGGCTATTATATATCTTTATGCATCTATCAGTTGTATTTCTCCCAATACATAGGGTACAGATGGCAACTTATTATGGCAAATCATCATCCCTGACAGCTAGTATAACTATAAGACTTCATGGTATGGAGCCTGAAGTCCAAAAACACCGTTCAGGAATTCGTCACCTTCAAGCAATATTTCAATCTACTTTACAATATTCCAGGTGATAGCGTTAATATGCGGGCTGCTGGTGGTGGTCTTGATGGTGCTGGGGCTGGCGTCGGCGGACTGGCTGATGGCCGCCGGCTGGCGACAGGGGTTGTTCATGCACTGCATCGACCCCGGCGCACCCACGCCGCTACCGTTCGACATCACGGCGCAACCAGGCTGCTATGCCGCTAGACCCGCCACCTATATCAAGTAAGTTTAGAAAGCCGATTCACAGAAAACGATTTCGTAAAAGTGAGTACTGACTAACTGCTTCCCGGTTGATAGAAACGAATGAAAACATAGCGATTTATAAAATCTGTTCCATCAATCGGGTTGTTCATACAAAATCTCATAAACACATTAGTGAACGCGCCGCGTATTTGCAGTTATTTATAGAAACTTTACCACCCTGTATCGTCCTAATCAATATTAATGGTATGACTTTGTTCCTTTTTCGTCTAATACTGTTCGTTTATTATTCACTAGCTGACCCGGCAAACGCTGTTTTGCCAATATGCATTTTTAACAGCGTTTCTGTCCTTTATAATGCAAGTATTATACATTTATTTTTTTTTTTATTTATTTATTTAGATATTCAACACTTAACCTATTCTTACAGCAATGCCAATTCAATAGATAAGCTTATAACGTTATATAAATAATAGATAGAACTTTAAAACAGTGTTTTACACATAAACTTTACTCAATAATCTCTCTAACTACTAAAGAAAACCGAATTAAACTTATTTTTAAGATCTAAGCACACATAGTGACAGAGAGCAGGAGGCGACTTTGTTTTGTAATATTTAACGATGTCATATTAAGGTTTGACATGTGACCGAGTGTGCAGTAAACCAAGTTTATGAATTAATATTTTTATGCGCCGCTTCATGTTTGAATGACCTCAACCGAAAGAAAAAAAAGAAACCGATCTCTTGTATGGAACGTTCTCTCTTCTTTTCCTTAGCTCGAGTATTGAAAAAAAAACCAATCTTCATAGGCGTTCCTGGCTCTACTTTAACATACATGGCCGAGTCTGCTAAACTCTCGTAAATGCATCGCTCTGGCACCGCAGCGACAAACGACGTGCATCGCTGTTTTACTAAGAACCACTGTGAAATGAGAGTAATGAAACCAGCGATGCAGTACTTTTAACTTCGCGATGCCAGAGCGATGCAATTACGAGAATATAGCAGACTTGGCTACCAGGGACGCCATATACGTGGTACCGTAGTACGTGGATACATTAGGTCTTTGTGTTTACCCTCATGACTTTGGACGTCACTTTATGTATGTGTAACGCGTGGTTACTAAGTTTATATTACAAAGTAATGGAGCCCTGTCCTCCATTTGTATCGTAAATTATTTTCCAATACGTTCCTGACAAAGGCACAGATAATGCGTGACATTAATTGATTGATAACTCATTTCTCTTCTGACTGTTATTGTATTATGTGTGCTATCGGCGACGTGACGGTGCTCGATGTTTTCAACAATGTAAAGCAGAATATTATAAAATTATACACAACATCTACGTATATCATATATTTATATATGTATATTAATATTATAAGTGCGAAAGTAATTCTGGCTGTCTCGCTTTCACTCCAAAACTACTGAAAGAATTTAAATTAAATTTGGTATACAGATAGTTTACACTACGTCCTCAGTGAACGAATTCAGTGCGATCCGATACGATGCGGTCCATACTAAATGAATGTACCAAGTGTCAAACTGTATGGATCGTGCCGGATCGAATCGCACTGAATTCGTTCACTGAGGACACAGGGTGAGAGGTTGAGAAAGGACATATGCTACTCTTTATCCCTATCCTTCCTGTGGGACTAAATAGAGGATGTTATAGTTTATATGAAATACTGAAACTACGAGAGAGAAATGGCGGGGCGTCTACTAGTGTCTAACATGTACGTGACATTACGTCCATCACCTCCAGTGGTGTGTGCTGTCTGTTCATTCTTTGTCCTGCGTCACTGCTATACAATATCATTCGACCGTATACACCTTTAAGCCGAAGAGTCTACTGTTTAATTAAACCCTGCCGAGTCCATTTCAGCAGGGGTCTAAGCCCTGGAACGAAAAAAAAATCCTTCTTCATACACAAAGTACATGCAGATCGAGTCGAATATTTTTTCGTTTTGGGGATATAAAGAAATGCTGAAATGGGCTCCGGAAAGGGTCTACAGAAACAGTAGACTTTTGCATTTTTATTAGGGACAATGAGGAGATTTTTTTTTAAATATCATCAAAAGAGCGAGCCCGAAGATGAACAATCATAGAATAAAGTTGTTGCATCTCTTTTATCATTGCGAGTGATTAAAACGAGTGACAAATAACTGTTAAGTACGTTTGGTCAATAGAATTACACGAATTACTACCTTATTACTCGACAGTTATTACTTGAACACTTGCTCTTGCCACTAATAAAAATGCAAACTGGCCATTAAATAATAAGAGCATATAGTAGAGGCCCCTTGTATGCCTAAGATAGTTTAAGAAGCTAAAATGGCTTTAGTCGGTAAAACAAAAATCCATTTCTCCATAAATTGATTGACGGGCTCGTTGGGTCTAGGCTGGCTCTGTTCCCGCCGCCGACAGGCACTTTAGTGATGAGCTTTTAGATGCCTGTTGGATGTGTCTGAGTCTTTTCAATACATTTATGTTATCTTCTAATATATAAAATTCTCGTGTCACAGTTTTCGTTGCCATACTCCTCCGAAACGGCTTGACCGATTTTTACCAAATTTTATATGCGTATTCAGTAGGTCTGAGAATCGGCTACTATTTATTTTTTAAACTTCTACCAGTTGTATTTCTTCCAATACACGGGGTAACTAATTACGGCAAAACAAATGGTTGCCGGGACAGCTAGTCTAATATATAAAATTCTCGTGTCACAGTTTTCGTTGCCATACTCCTCCGAAACGGCTTTACCGATTTTTACCAAATTTTATATGCGCATCCAGTAGGTCTGAGAATCGGCTACTATCTATTTTTTATGCATCTACCAGTTGTATTTCTTCCAATACACGGGTTACAAAGGCAACTTATTGTGGCAAAACAAATGTTTGCCGGGGCAGCTAGTAAATATATAAAATTCAAAGTCCTTACTGATTCATTCACCACGGAGTCATCAACGCCCAGCCCGAATCCTTGAGACTAGAAGTTCTTTTTATGATGTTTACGTGAGATAAGAAAATATTTTTTAAATTCATCCCCTAAGGGAGGGGGAAAAGGGGTTAGAAGTGTATTCGAGAAAAACGTTAATTTTATTGCGATGGTTCTAAAACTTGGTGATAGTATTTTTTAATAGTAATTAATACTGAAACTGCGCGAATGAAGTCGCGGGGCGTTCACTAGTAATTCATTTGAGCAATGCAACGTATTTCGGCGCTAATCTAGTAGATACATCTTTATCTTAAAACGAGCAATTCTTGTATATATATAATTGGAATCTCGGAAACGGCTGCACCGATTTTCATGAAATTTGGTATGTAGAGGGATTTGTGGGCGATAAATCGATCTAGCTAGGTTTAATTTTTAGAAAACATCCTTCCAACCGTGTTTTCGGGCATGAAAAATTGCTCAAATTGTTAATACGACTCTTACCGACATCTATTGCCGAGTAGTAATACTATGCTATACGTAGGATGGTGCGGGGAACGTTTTGGTTTTGAAGTAACTAGAGATGGGGTTATGAAAAAATCGAAGGAAAATAATCGATTTTTTTACTTCGAGCGAAGCTCGGTCGTCCAGGTACTACAAATTAAAGAAAGAAAAAATATTTATTCACACCGCACACGGCAAAAATAAAAGCACACAAAATTAATAAAATAATAAAGACACATATTATACACAATTTAAAAAACTAAATGATTGATCCGACTTCTAAAATGTATATAGCACTCGTAGATCCGACACACGTTACTCTGACTTAACTATGAATATTAATATCGAATTAATAATTTTTCCCATGCATAAGAACAACAACAAAAATACTTCGAAAAAATGGGGCCAGTCGTTTTCGTGTTTTGATTCTAACAACACAATTGCTTTAGCTATTTCTTAGCAGGAGATCAGAGCAACGTGTGTGATTATTGTACTTGTCAGACCGTAAAGCGAACAATGGCGGCTTTTTTAAAATGGCTGGGTTATAAATATTTTCATAGATCAACCTGTCAAACTCTATGAAAATGTTCATGCAAGCAGCTATTTTCAAAAAAGCGTTACGTTTCGGCAACGTTTGACAGTACAATCTAAATAAAAAATCGGAAGCTGTCAGCCGTGTACATTGCGACTTTTGGCGAGTGCCTAAAAAGTTTCCAAATCTAAGCCAAGCGAGTCTTGTTATATTGGATAATATTATTACAATACAAGTGTAAAGAACGCAAGGAAGGGAGAAATTCAGAAGAGCTTGTTAACCCTCCATGTGTTCATAGAAAAAAAACTCAATGCTTGCCTTTTAATCCCAAAGCGGGTTAGGTTAAGTTCTCGCTAAGCAAACGCCTACGGTTCACTACAGCACCACAGCTCTGAAAAAGCCCCCTAGTTCAGCCGGGTTTAGATCCCACAACCTCCCGATTGTAAGTCCAAGTACCCACTACTAGGGCACTAACAAAACTTTTAACGTACTAGACGAAACCCCGGCTACGCTCGGGAGATGTCAATCGGTGTCAGTGACGTTTCGCTAAAATGGCCAATATGGCGACTGCCATTGGTCTGCCAGCACCAAGATTAACAAAGTACTCGACTCGGAATGAATTTTATTATGGTTTCAATCGAGTCTACAGTACCCCTTGGCGAAATTATAAATATAGAATATATCCTTTTACTCCCAGGGCTGCGGCTGGTCTGTGCGTGGCGACGTTGTTCGCGGACGCGGCCGGCGCCCTGCTGACGGCGCTGGGGCTGCGCGCCGCAGACCACCGCACCAAGTTCCGCTACTACCGGTTCGCCGTGCTCGCCATGTCGCTTGCACGTACGTATTGCTCCGTATCTAGGTGACGTATCTCCGACTATCCTGTCCTCGTTACTTAAAAGTTAACTTGTGGCTGACATACGCCAGGAGGGAAACATAGCATTCTACCCGAGAGAATGCTATGAGATAACTGATTTTCCATTTAACTAACTGTGAGTGGACCCTCTGGTAGCTGGACATATCTGCCGTCTACCATCGGACAGGTGCCAAATGACGGCCGGCGTCGTAGGGGCAGGCCGAGAAGGAACTCTAGACCTAGCAGGAGATCGTGAGCAGTGGAAGATGGTTGGGGAGGCTTTTGCCCAGCAGTGCACCCCGGACTCCGTGACGACACTATTTATCTCACACATGTACTTAATATCGGCCAGCTTCTATATATCAGGGAGCCATTAATTCTTTTGCGCCCGCATTAGATAGCAAAGGGTAATTAGCCCAATGTACAGTTAACGTCTATGTATCCTATATAGACATCCATTACAAATCTGACCCTTATCACTTTGGAATAGAGTGTTAAGAAGATGGTGAATGTTTCCATTAAGCGAGTCCATTACCACAGCATGAGGTCGGTAATGATAAGTGGTGAATCGGGGTTATTAATTACGAGCTAGGTTCATCCCCTTTCATGATAAGCTGAGCTGAAAATCTAATGTAACCTGATTTATAGTGCAGTGTAAACGTTTGGGAAAATGTTCAGTATCTAGTTTTTCTTACACATTACCTGTATCTTAGGGCTGTTAATATCTAAGTGCTTGTTCACGTTGACTCGCGGTGCGGTAACGAAAAATTATACATATTATGGTTACATAATGCAGATATTAAGTTAAATTATGTAACGTCTACCTCGCCCCAACCGCCACCATGAACAAGCACTAAATTCGAATGTTTTCAAATGATTCTACGAGATGGCGCTTATTTCGATGTTTGTTTAATTGTTCAAGTATTTTGTATTCTCAAATGTCGTCCGATGTTCTAGTCTTAGTTAGATCGTTATTTCGTAGAGTACATACACTACACTCGCATCCATAATTACTTTACGAATTATGTATCTTGAATTTTTTTGTGTAGTGATGTGCATCTTGATCGCGCTGGTGATCTACCCGGTATGCTTCGCCGCTGAGCTCAACCTTGGTAAGTATTTACGTAAGCTGTGTACTACTTGCACTAGTTATACCTAATTAGACAAAACATTATATTACGTTGAAAAAGAATATCGTGATGAAACCAGCACCCTGCAAGGTGTATGGATCC
Organism: Conopomorpha cramerella; assembly: GCA_012932125.1. NCBI lineage: Eukaryota > Metazoa > Arthropoda > Insecta > Lepidoptera > Gracillariidae > Conopomorpha > Conopomorpha cramerella. The sequence continues at coordinate 60,863 of SJJU01000068.1, forward strand.
TAATTTGCAACTATAAGTGGATTAAAAGGCGTGAAGTGTATTTTTTTAAAAGTTGAATGTATATTACATTAAACTTTAAAACTTTGTAATGAATTAATTTTAGAGGTCGAACATTTTTTTCCCTTTCTGATTAAAAGATGGCGCTGCCTCTGTACAATTATTTTGGTTCCTTCTTCTCTAATCAAATTCTATTATATTAATAACCGTAAAAGTTCTCCTTTATAAACGCGCTAGCACTGCTAGTAAAAGTCTCAAAAGCTTGTCAAATGTACGCTATATACTGACAAACTAGTGTAAATTGATCTACGTCAACTAGTTAATATATTTTCTCTCGTTTTGTTAGAATTTGAAACGAAACGTTCATAATCGATCTGACGCATTTCAACTTAACACCATACATACATACACTTCACGCCTGTCTTCCAGAGGGGTAGGCAGAACTTAACCTCAGATGTGACGTATTTGGCATACAAATGGGGAATTTTATTTGACGTTTTTCCGACAGATTTTCGGGCGGAGAACTGTCATATCATTATTGTCAAACTTTGTTTGGAAAGTATGACAGTAGTGACAGTTCTCCGCCCAAAAATCTGTCAGAAAAAGTCAAAGAAAATTCCCCATTGCCTCTAATATGGGCTTAATAGCAGAGTGGCCTAATCTTAAATATGCAACATAATATGTGACAAGTAACGCCATCTATGTGTTAAATCAGGCAACCGCTCGGTGTGGGAGTTCGGGTGGGCGTACGGCGTGGGGTGGGGCGCCGCCATCTTCCTGTTCGGCGCTGTCGTGCTGCTGCTCTGCGACAAGGAGAGCGAGGAGCTCTACTACAAGGAGCGAAAAGTACGTTCACATTCTAATATTGTCTATATTAATAATTTTGTCAAATGGTACGGCAGACTCAATAAACATACAACCACTAGACACCGCTTAATAGCACTACTGGTCTGACAATACATGTTAGTTGCCTAGTTGAAGCATAACACTGCTGTCTGTCATCGCCCAATGGCGAGAGAGCGCCCTTGACGTGAGTGAAAAATAAGCCTACATAATATGAGTCGATCGTTGGTTTGGCCACGCCCATTTTCCATCTCAACTAGTTGCCAGAATTATTTTGATGAAAAATGTGGTACATTTCAAAGGGCGTAGCATTATATTTATTTTAATGGGAATATGCTTTTGTTCGGATTAGTAGACTAACTTGAGTAATAAAGCACACATTCCCATGAATATACTTGTAATGTTACGCCTTTTCTTCGTATGACGTCAGTGTTTGTGTATGATCGATGGGTAGAGTAAATAATAAAGTAAATATTTCGAGTCTACAACACACGTCGAGAAAAAATTCTAAATTTCTAATCGCGCTGAGAGATCAATCTCAGTAGCCATATTGGCAATTTTAGAAAAATGGTCAAATTCACTAACACTGGATGACATCGCCAGAGCGTAGCCGCGTTTTCGTTTAGTCATTACATGAAGCCACAGCTAGGTGGGAGTAATGGCGAAGCTGAATGCAGATGGCGCTGCCTAAGCTTGTCCCACATGAACAAGTAATAATGAATCAATTTGTCAAATTCACTTTATTTTTTCAAACACTGAACTAGCGTTTTACCACCATCCTGCATGATGTTAAGCAGCCATAATGTGGTCTACGATGGAGCATACATATTTACCTATGACTTGAAGACCTCCAGTCTAGAGCAGCGAATACAGGCAATCAATTAACCAAGTGCTTTTTTGAGTCAAGCGAAACTAGCGCTATTAGTTTGAGTTTTCTTCCCCGTGACGTCTTGCTTGTATACACGGACAGAATGGCCCGCACGCCGAAAGCCAGGTTGAAGTTGGGTTGTGGTGATTATTGTCCCTAAAAAACGTGTTCCATCTATCGTCATATATTCAGACGATATGCGGGGTGCGACATGGATTAGTGGGTTATAGACTAACTATACTAACTATTAGGGCTGATGACTGGGCATTAATGCTTTAGCGAACGACTTCGCTTGTGCTTAGTTTATTTGATGAAATACAGTTAGTGTCAATATTACGTATTTTTCTTATTATGATAGTACTAGAATAGAACATGCTCGACCGGATAGCGACACACACTACCCATTACGCTATACATTAAGTTCCGTTATACCGGGTGTAAAAACGGCGGAGACATTACGGCGGAAAACCCGTTTATCTATCTACTGTATCGATCATTTTATCCAAAGAAACCATGGTTCGGAAAACATAAGTTTAGGAGTTAATCGCGTTTAAAGTTTTATGGGGAAGCAATGTATTGCTAAGAGGTATTAATTGTTTCTACTCAGCACCAGGTGGCGTTAATACATACATTGGTCTAGTAGTGTTGTAGATTTTGGTGTAGATTCGGTTTCTTATTTTTTCTGAATATTAGGAACAAATTATGTAGATATTTACACGTGAATCGGTGGTAAGTTTATAAGACAATACGTCTGTGTAGGAATGCCTGTTGTAGGTACTTACTCGTCGCCGCTGGTCTTAAACGGAATTAATGTCCGCACACCATTAAAAAGGCGCCGGGGCGGCGGCGCGAAATATCACTCTTTATCTGCTACTTATTAGAAATAAACGTTTTGCAATCTTTGTTTCATTTTTATTACCTATTTTTATTGCGTGCTGTGCTTTGCTTTGTTTACCATTTTTAGATTGATTACATTTGTTTTTTTTTGTTCTGTCAGAATAGGTAGGTGTGTGTGTAGGTTTAAAAATCTAATTTTCATATCTACTGTTAGTAAATACCTAACCTGATTAAGAGGTTTATTTACTATTATGCCAACGTCTTCGATCTTGTTTAGCAAGGAATTGTTTAGGATTTTTAAGATTTTTTGATATCAACCATGCCTAATCAGTATACTGCGGTAGAGTATTTCAATATGATATTGTTGCGGAACAGTACGGCGCTGCAGCGCTCAGAGAGTACGCCAGGCGCTATCCCGATGCTCATCAGCCACGAGACCCGCGAACAATTTTCCGTGCTGTTTACCGGGTACAAGAGAATTGCCCAATAGTGACTGTGTCGGAAAACGCAAGTTCAACCATAACAGCAGCAACCGAAAACTCTGCTTTAAGTGTCATCCAACAAATTCCACGTTTGGGAGTGCGGACGGTGGATCGAGTGCTCCGTCGACGTGGGAACCATCGCGCTCGGATCAATGTTTCCCACACGACGGTGCACAAAGTACTAAAAAAGAATAGGTTAAAGCCCTACAAATTTAGTAAGGTGCAAGCTTTAGTCCCGGGAGACGGTGAAAAACGCATGGCTTACTGCAGGTGGCTATTTGCGAAATCTGAGGATGATCCAACGTTCGTCACAAACATTATTTTTACACACGAAAGTACATTCACAAATAACGGAATGTGGAACCGGAAGAATAGCCACTGGTGGTGTGAATTGAACCCTTACTTATCCATGGAAACAGGTTTCCAGATTAGATCGAAATTTAATGTATGGGCCGGCATCCTTGGAAATGAAATTCTCGGGCCTGTGCTCCTGCCACAAACCTTTAACGGGGACGCATATCTGGAACATATCAACGGATATGTTACCGAGTATGTGGAAAATCTACCACTTGCTCGGTACGTGCAAATTTATAGGTACCAGCACAACGGTGCTCCGCCCCATCGCACCACAGACGCAAAACAGCTGCTAAATGTGCTGTTCAACTGGAAGTCGGTGGGCACGCTCAACAGAAGGGACAACGTCTTCAATGACGTAAATAGACCCCAGCAGTGGCCACCCCGATCGCCGGACCTCACCCGTCTAGACTTCTTTTTGTGGGGCTACGTAAAAAATCGTGTCTTTGACCGCCCATTAATTCCGCTATCATACAGCAAAAGATCGTGGAATTCTTCGATGAACTGAAGAGTCGATGTTTACGAGAAGGCATTCTGAGGCTGGTACACGAAATGACTCTACGTCGGGCACGTATCTGCGTACAAGAACAAGGGCGGCACTTTGAGCCATATCTGACTAGTGTGGAAAGGCCGATACCACAAGACGACTCTGAGTAGCAGTACATACCAGCCGATTTTTTTTGAAATTCATCGTGTTTGACTGTATAAATGATCACTGAGCCATCGTTAAAAAAATGATGTCTGCCTGTCTGGTTGACACGTCAAGAATGTCAGATTTGTTGTGTTTATGTTTGTGATGAAAATTTTAATCGGTTTATTATGAAAGAGCTTGAGTAGAGTTTGAGTTGAGAAGAGCTTCTAGCACTATTATAAAAAGGAGAGTATAAGCTCAAAGTGAATGCGGATATCTTAAACTATCTGGACTAACCATGGACTAACACATAAAGGTCAAGGTCAGTACAGCTACTTGTAGCACGCAATTTAAGTTTATTTATTACAACTATCTACACAAATGTAAGATGTTTTATCGAAAAATATCAGTTAGGTACCAAATAATCAAGGTTGCTGCTAATTTTAAGTAGGTAGGTACCCATTTAGGAACAGCTGGTTTTAGTTCCACTACCCACCGCTAGGGTCGCTTAAAATAACATTCATTGCGTGTTACACAATTTTTCCGCACCCCATTTTAGCTTTAAACTAGCTTCTTAGGGTGGTTACTGCACGTTGGTTTCGGAAATGGCTCCGCCGCTTTTACACCCGGTATATGACCCTATAACGGCGATGGGCTCACCCCCTGGCTCACGATGGGTTAAATACGCTTGGTGAACCGAGGGCATTTACTTATTAAGCAAGTGCCTCTGCCTACCCCGCTTTGGTATTAAAAGGCGTGAAGTGTATTTATTTTTATTTATTTATTATTTACATATGAATTAGGTTACCTAGAAGAAATCGCTCTGAGCGATAAGGTCGCCATTTACAATCTTACCATTGTTAGTTTTACATTTTGTATTGTACAGTGTGCAATAAAGAGTATATTCATTCATTAATACGTACGTACCCAGCCCACGAGGTCTTAAAGTAATATTGTTTACGCTGTATGACAATGACAGTATTATACCGCTCATCTAGCGCTATCCCTGTCACACAGTGAGATCTTTATTGCTATAAAACCGCATGGTACCGGGGAACCACTGGATTCCATTCTCACAATCTCACCTTATAATGTAGCGGCTTGTGAATACCAGCTGAGTTGACCACCTGCTTTTGGGGTTCCGGACCGTTCAGAATTATCTACATAGATAAAGCTTGTTAGGTGCTTAGTAGGTACCTCTGTGTACCCCACTTTTGTCTGTTACATTTAAAAGGTGTGAAGTGTATATATTACATATTTTTTTTATTTATAAAGCCTGTTAAATTACGTTATAAATACGATGAAATACGTGATACGCCAATGCCAAAATTCATTCATTCATTATTGTAAATTGCGATGGAAGTCATTCAGACACGGTGTATGTAAGAACTTACAAAATTATCTTTATTATATGTTATGAAGTATCGTACGCGTAGTAACGGATATGAAATCGCACTTGTTTACTATACTTATGTATAATTTTGCAAGAATGTTTCCATCAAATTCATCAGTGACTATTTTAGACTGGCTTCATACATTAAAAATTTAAAAAATGACCGCTCAAACCAATAAATTCCAGGTAAACTTATTACGATATGCAGGCATAATATCTTAATTATTTAGTTACAATACAGTAGTATAGTAGTAAAGGGTATTTTTTATCATAATCTTACTGACTGCTGGACGTGAGCGCCGTTAATATTGAGCCAAAGCAATCCATCATGGGCGCTTCTCAATCATTCAAGGCCAGCAATTCTCCTAAGATTACCAGTCCAGCATGTTTCCTAAGATTACCAGTCCAGCATGTTGCTGGGCGCCTCACACCACACTTGAATTAGCTACTACTAGCAACTTTGCTGTAGTCTGGCCAGCGAGTCGTGGCATTTAAAAGTGACGGGAATATTAAAAAAAAAGAAGCTCTCTGGTACCTCTTAAAATACTGAATGAATTCAGAAAACCGGTCTTGATACTTGATGATGATGACTGGCTTCTTTCAAAAACTTACCTGACCGGAATTACAGGTTGTTACTTACATGAAACTCATAACGTTGGTTGGTTAAAAAATGCATAAAATAACGTCCCGACATCCGTAACGTTTCACATGGGAACCTGGGGTTAAATTGGCGGCACGGCAAGCGAGCGCATTTCATGGTATGGTGTTTTCAGACTGTTTCCTCCACATATTGCATTGACTAGACTTGATAAATATATTGGGCTTTATAAATAACTGGCTGATGACAATACAGACAATGAACCAGCTCAGACCAAACACAACTAGACCTGCAAGCCGTGTACCACCTTCCGTCTGTCCCTGTTCCACCAAAATGTATGGAATATGATGTACTTCTGGATCAGAAATATCACTTTAACTACCAAAATTACAGTTTGAATCGAATTACACCCTGCTGCGAAGGAAGAGGCAGATAATGTTTTACTCATTCACTCTGTCATTCACGTTGTCTCGTTTTATAGTAAACGTCAGTTTTGGATTACAAGACTAGTTGTTTTCGGTTTGAGTGAACTATAGTCGGCGTCACGTAAGAAGCAAATTTTGACAGGTCGATTGACTTGCGTGACTGGACTGGTAGTGTTGTACAATGTTGGAAAGATTCGATTTATTTTAGAATCGATTTATGAGAAATGTTTTGGTACCGTCAATTATAATCAATAATTCTAGTCGTCATAAATATTTTATGAGCAACAGACAACGCATTTAAGGTTACGACAAGACGAAACCTATTTGTTAGCCGTTCATAATACGTGCTGAGCTTATTATATTTATTTTACATATAACTGTATAATCGAAACGTTGTGACTTTGATTCATGAACAAAAAAAAATCACATCTCTATTAATTGACGACAACGAGCTAAGAAGCAATAGGATGTGCAACGCTGAGATACAAATGTCATCGCCATACATTTAGTTGTCAGTCGCATCCATTCTAAAAATTGTTCATGGATTTATCAATGTGTCAGAATTTGCTTCTTAGCTGACGCCGACTATAGAAATAACTATGATTAAATAGTTAGCCCTCCCGTTTACTGAGGGCATGCACTATGACTATTTAACTGTTGACGCGCGAGCCAGCGGACCGCAATTCCGGGTACTCAGAGAGGCATTGGTTGAGCATTTGAACCTGTCCCTTAGTGAAGTAGCAGCTTGGGACGAGACCAATCTGGTCAAGTTCAATGCGCTTAAGACCCAGGCGTGTCTATTCTCGGTAAAAAGGAGCCCTTTCAAACTGGCACCCACTTTTCAGGATGTACCGGGGTACAAGATTAGAGAAGAAGATTGGCCATAGACCGGGGTCTATGGCCAATCTTATGGAGCTTTAGGTATGACGCTAACTCCTAATCTTAACCCTTGCTCCTTTATTGAGGCTACGGCCCAACGCGCAGCCAAGAAGCTGGACATCCTCTCTAGGGGCGTCGGTATTTTACACCGGAACGTTTGCTCACATTGTATCAAGCACAAGTTCGATCGTGTATGGAATACCAGCTTTGGGCTCTGGAGGCAATTGATAGGCGTGCTAGAAGGCTTATAGGTGACGACAGGCTGTTTGATGCTCGTAGAGTATGCTACGTAGAGTTGCATAGCCTAATACCCTCATCGCGCTTTTACAGAAGAACCGAGAGAACGGCAAACCATCATGCGTACCAGGTGGATATAAAATTTACGCGAACCAAATGTTTTGCGTCTACTTTCATAGTGCGAACCGCCAGGATGTGGAATGACTTGCCGGTGTGTGTGTTTCCTTCTCAGTACAGTCTTCAAGTCACGGGTTAATAGGTACCTAATGAACAAGTGTACAAACTCCATCGTAGACCACATCGCTGCATAACATCAGACAGGATGGAGGTCAAACGCTTGTTCACTGTGTTAATAAAAAAAAAACGCTTGACCTAATCAACATTCGATTGACATTTGATAATTCATATGTACTGAATAATACCAACAAAACTAGGCTATATACCTATCATACATTATTGGTCGTGATTGAATAAAATTACCGATACAAATCTATTGAGTCTGCATTAGATGTTATGAAACACAGATTCCTTTTTCACAGGTTCCTTTTTATGCGAATTATTTATGTTACAGAGACTTATTAATGCTGCGCTTTTATAAATTAAACATAATTCTGACTACGATGCAGAATGTCTAAAATATTATCCCATATTCTGTAATAATAATAAACAGTACTCGAATGGAGCTTGAGAATACACAAACATAACTAGTAGAGTGAGACAAATCTTACTTGAGCAGAGGTCTATGCTTGAGGGGAGTTTAAGAATACGGGGTTAAATTAGTGTAAAGGTAGCTTCACAAAAATTCAACAATTTTTACGCCCTAATTATTTTGATATTCCCTCGCATGTTACCAGACGGTACCATTACATTATAGTGCAATTGCACTATCGTAATATTATTATATTTATATTGAATCGACGCTTCCGTTGTGATTACGTAACAGTAAAGTTATGAAATACGCACCTTTGAATTCTAACGTTACAATTACTGTCGCGTTACTTAAAAATAGCAGGAATTTAACAAGTATATATCATATGATGTCTAAACGATTATATTTAATTCCAAATGATGTCTTAGATGCACATTACCAAGAGTCACGTAATTTTGTTAAATTGTGTGGAAGTTAACACGTCAATTTTGAAAACTATTCAATACGTGCCGTAAATAAAACGTTAAAAATAATGAACTATATTAAACTGAAGTGTTGTTGTCGACGCCGCAGGTTGCTCAATAATGCATATTCTCAATTATACGTCAACATATTATGTGCTATTTTTAGACTTTGTAAAAAAATATTCTGGATAGTCCATCACTGTACACTAGTGTCTTTCGGAACGCGGCATAAACCGGTAATGTGTACTGCGATGTGTGAAGTGAACTCATTCACAGTGACGCGGCCTGGCGGAGGCGACGTGCCATGACGCGCCGGACCAACGTGAACTTCGCGGAAGACTACGAACACATCGTACGTCGCGATGTTGGCTTCGGAATATATCAAATTAGAAACATATTTCTACTTGCAATCCCATGCGTGGCGTCCGGGTTCATGGCGTCCTCGTACGTGTTCACGGCCGCCAAGCTGACGTACAGGTGCGCTGTGCCCGAGTGCGACGGCAACGTCACCGAGCTCGCGCCGCTGTGGGTCCATCACGCCATCCCCGAGACTAATCCTGGACAACTGCACGACTGCAAACGATACGACACAGTTAACAACACAAATATCACAGATAGCTCCGAGTTTTGTCCAGCTACGATATTTAACACAAGTAAAGTGGTTCCGTGCGAAAGTTATGTGTATGAAAATACAAACACGGTCGTGTACGACTTCGGCCTGGAGTGCAAGGAATGGCTTCGGGCGTTCGCCGGGACCCTCAACAGCGCCGGCGCCATCATCTCGCTCCCTGTGGCCGGATACCTTTCAGATAACTTCGGAAGAAGAACCTCAATCATGGTGTTTGCTTTCAACGAAGCCTTGATCGGCGTGGTCCGAGCGTTTTCTGTCAATTACGCAATGTTTGCAACTTTGGAATTTGTTCAGACTGCGATAGCCGGGGGAATATACAGTGCCGCGTACATTCTAGCGGCCGAGATGGTCGGATCTCACCATCGAGTAATCACTAGTGCGTGCATGTCGTCAGCTTTCGCCACTGGACAAGCTGTAGTTGGACTCGCGTCTTATTCGCTAGTAGAATGGCGGTTGATTAGTGTTTGTTTGTTTGCGCCGGTGCTGCTCTTGGTATCGTACCGGTGGGTTGTCCCGGAGAGCCACCGCTGGCTACACAGCAAGAATAGAACAAACGAGGCGGTACAAGTACTGCGGAATGCCGCCAAGGCCAACGGGAAGCCGTTAAGTGAACAATCCATACAAATACTCCAGAGTTCCACTCCACTGGTCAACGACGAGAACACTGATGAAACAAAAGAACTGGTGTTGTGGAGGGTGCTGAAGTCGCCGGTGTTGCTGCGCCGCTGCTGCACCACGCCCGTGTGGTGGGTGGGCTCCACCTTCATATACTACGGCCTCTCGATCAACTCCGTGAGCCTGCTGGGCAACAGATACTTCAACTACGTGGCCGCGGCGCTCATAGAGATCCCCGGCTACTGGACGGCGGTGCTAGTGCTGGACCGGATCGGAAGGAAGACCACGATATTTACAGCGTACACGATATGTGGCATGTGTTGTATTATATTCGCATTTTTGCCGTCGGGGTACGAGTCGGTCGCGCTTGCCGTATACCTGGTTGGGAAGTTTAGTATCGCGACTGTTTTCACGTCAGTCTATCTGTATACGTCAGAGCTGTACCCAACGCGACATCGGCACTCGTTCCTCGGGTTCTCGTCTATGATCGGTCGCGTGGGCTCCGTGGTGTCGCCGCTGACGCCGCCACTGATGGCGTACTGGCGCGGGACGCCCAGCATGATGTTCGGCGTCATGGCGCTCATCTGCGCCGCACTCGTCCTCACCCAGCCGGAGACGCTGCACACGAATCTACCCAATACGCTGGAAGACGCCGAGCATATTGGGAAGAGTAGAACTTTAAAACATAAAAGAAGGACTGAAGACTCAAGTTTTTAGTGGACAATTATCTAACTCGTTTGTGTTTATAAATATGTTATCAGTCAGATAAAAGTTAGCGATCCTGTATTTACTTATAATTACTACGGATTGTAAAATGCTAGCGAACTTTATTAAATGTTTTGTTGTCCAACAGTTTGACAGTGAATTAAATCTATGTGTATGAGTGTCCAATGAAGTCGAATGTGTTTTCAATCTGTACAATAAGAAACTCAACGTAATAGGCAGTGAGCCTATTGTATTCGGATTATTCTAAATTATGCGTTATGTGACGAAACGTCAACTGCCGTACAAACGTTCGCGGGGAAATTACCTAACGGATATTCACGAGTCTAGGTCATGTGTCAAGAAGGTTAGGTTTTAAATATGTATACGTGTTGTCGCTCTAAATCGGTTCAGTGTGAGCTAGGCTAACTGTTAGATTACTGTGTGAAGCGATATTTACTTACTTAAAAACGACCGGCCGGTCAATTAGACGGTATAATAAAATCCCGGGACAGTTCGCATACGGTCATCTGAAATTATGCGAGAGACTGATATGCTTGCTGTACTTAATGTGATTTTTAACTTTGATTTAATGTGACCGTCTGTGATATTTCCTGGGCCATTATTATTAGTACAAACAATGAGGATTCCAAAACATAATCAGTATAAAACAAAGTCGCCTCCCATCGTCTGTATGCTTAAATCGTTAAAACAACGCAACGATTTTTGATGCGGTTTTCTTTAATATACAGATAAAGTATAATACGTAGGGATAAGAGGCAATTGTTTTTTAAATATTTACTTTTCTAGGATATCGCTGACCTGGTTATGCCGAAAATGTGTGAACATCCATTTTATACCCACGTATATTTTATGCTTACAATATGTTTTATGCTACTTGTTTTACTTAAAATTGTATGTATCTATGCAAGTATACATTTAATTTGCAGTGTATGTTACTGTATATCGAATGTATTCTTTTATATACCTACCTACCTACTTAAGTTTATTATGTTATGTACTTATAACTATTTGAATACCGACCTGCACTAATGTTCTTCCATGTTGTGAGGTCGATTGATAGAGTAAAGTATATAGATTGTAGTATTATCGAACCACTGTACTTTTGGTGCAACAAAGTATTAAAAATAAGAAACATGTAGTTTTTTTCTACTATACCTACACTGTTCAGAAAGCACGTGTTTCATAGTGACTTACAACATTTTTCGTAAAGTTATTGAGCGGTCTCCGCACCTAACTTTAACAAATGTATTTTCCATGCTTTATGTAAATAACAATATTTGAAAATTTCTTTGCATAAAGTAGTTATTTAATATTAAAAATATTCGTAACTAGCCGATCCAATCTTTTGGAGCCCACTTCACGCCTTTTAATCCTAGATCGGGGTAAGCAAATTCACCAAGCGTAATTAACCCGACGTGACAATGGGTAAGCCCATCACCCTTGTGAATCCTTACACATCTTGCAGTGTGCGGGTTTCATCACAATGTTCTCCACCGTACCAGCCAGCGTTGCGTTGCGTTGCGTACTCGCGGCTCTGGTAGAATTCTATTGGTACACGTCCAGTAGCCGGACTCGAACCTACGACCTCCTCGTTGTAAATCAAGTGTCCGACCAACTGGACCATAGAAGCTCTTCTGACTTTTATAGACTTTACATGTACTTACATATCGCATAGTTAGAACGAAAAGGATCTAGTACGAAACATGCCGATTTTGTAATTTAAGTTTTGTATCTTTTATGTTAAGGTTCACTTTCATAAAATTACACACTTTGTTTTGTGTCACTTTTGTTCTAACTGTGCGTATATGTATGTGTACATTCGCATTAGTAATCCACAAGGCACTATTGGTCCCTGAACCAGAGACGTCGTCTAAGACATTTCTAAGCTGATTGATTTTGATTTTATGAACTGCATGATGTATAATATAGGTAGGTTAACAAGTTGCGGTTCTACCCCCGATAATTCTTTTCACAACTATACAGCGTGTAAAAGGTCTTAGAATCGTTGTTGGATTAAATTTTACTATGGCGACAATGCGGAGAAACGGTTATTGTATTATTGTATACACAAGTACGTTTACCGGCGCGCGGTTACTGTTATGTAAACGTGAACGAACCAAAACGACTAGTAAAACTCTTAACTTCGAAATGCCTACCTAATGACACCAGGCCACCACCATTACGTGCTTCTGGAAATACGGGCAATTATCATAATATAATATGTTACTCTAAGAAATGAGACACAGAAAAAGGTAATTAAGTTAAAAAATTATAACTCTGAAAAGAAGGTGTAAACGTTAAGACTAGTGCTGTAAACTATGTTAAGTATGACTACTGTAGGTAACTAAAATATAGATTTAAGCTTCTTATAATTTTCAAAGCTATTTAAATCTGTATTATATAAAAATTGCTTACACCCTAACAGGGTCATGCATCTATCTGTTCTATTTTTAACATCTGAAACTATATACATGTTGGCAATAAATGATATGAGTACTATAATATAACTTTTTATTGAATTCTGACCAGTAGTTTATTCATAACAAACATTATTTATCATTTATTACTAGCCTAATGGATCCCACTGCAGGGCAAAAGCATCTCTTCCCTTTCTCCACTCTTCCGGATTCTGCGCTGATGTCCAGTATGTCCACCAGTATTTTTTCTGGTGGGCGATCTCGTCGCGTTCGTTGGGAGCCAAGTGGAAGAGCTTCTGGTCCATGAAAAAAATCATGAAGGGAACTCTACCCCTTTCCTTAAAACGCAAGCTAATGGAACAATTGCGAACCTTTATTAAATAATACAAATCTTTACAACATTAGTTAATTGTTAAATTGTATTGCATTGCGAATTAACCTTGTACGTTATTAATACAGCGTGATGTGTGTACAGGTGGTGTCTGCGGAGAGCGCGACGCGCCCCTAGGGCCGCGCGCGCCTGCCCGACCTCGTGCCGCGAGCCGCGCGCTAGTCGCGCCCTAGCTCCCGCCACGCGCGAGTACCACGTGTGAACACACACACACCACCGCCTAACACGCCACCCCACACACCCTAACCCCTCCCCCCTCCCCAACCCCACACAGGCTCTCGTCACACGTCTACTGATATTGTTTGTCGTCTTGTTTGGAAATATTTCCCTTTCACACAATATTGTTTAGGAAGGAATATGCAAGGGAACATTTACTATCGAACAATATTGTTTGGAACGCAACATGCAACGTAACATTTACTATTACAAGATATTGTTTGGGAAGTAAGGTGCGACGTAACATTTACTATGATACGGTTTGGAAAGAAACATGTAAAATTGAACATTTCCGATCACGCTATATTGTTTAGAAAGTAATATGGAATGTAACATTTATGATCACACAACTATGGTGAAAAGAATTATATAGTTGTAACAGATTTTGAGGTCGCACGTCGTTTTACACAGTATTGTTTGTAAAGTAACGTGCAATAAAATAATTCCGATCACACAATTGTTTGCAAAGAAACATTGACGGACCATTTTCGTGAGTGTTTTTATTTGTTTCAATGCATGTTGTATTCCAAACTGCCTAGATTGTCATCTGTCCATTGTTGCACTGCTGGCGAAGTAAAACAAGATCAATTACATACTTGTCTATGCATATTTTTTGGCAGAAAGTACATTATAAATGATTGTGATCAAGCTGCAAATGTGACATTACTTTATACAAGCAGGTAAAATGTAGGTAAAACTATTTCTATAGACCTCTCTTTCGCCAACTTGTTTAATAATATACAGCTTGTATAAGTTTTTTTCCATGCATCTTCGCGAGCAGTGCATTAGATGACTGAAAGTTGCGAGTTGTCGAAGACTATTGAAAGTGCAATAGCTAAAGTATCGCAATATCGAAAATATTGTTTTTGTTCTTTCAGTTTAAAAGTAAGTTAACACATTGAACGACACTAACCGACGTCGCTCGTGATTTTTACTCTTGATAGTTTCCAACTCAGTATAATATTTTTAGCTTCAAAACTTAACTTCGTACGTTCGAAATCCAAGAAGAAGATCACTTTACCAAGATATTATGAATTATGTATGATTCCAAGTCCAAGGTAAGCGATAACCGTCATGCGATGCGATGTTGCAGTGTTTTGTATTTCGACGCTATAATAGTTTCTGTCAAGAAATAGACGTCATGTTATAGCTTACTCCGTTGTTGTTAAAAAAAACAATATCATTGTGTATATTCTCAGTTTAAGATTATCAGAATTAGGTACTTTTCACCTCTAGATAAAGGATACTAAGTAATATTGCCAAAAACTTGATTTATTTCTTGACAGCACTTTCGTTTTCGACAATTCTCGTATTTTTCTCGAGCGTCGATCGATATTTGGGTAGTGACAATATACGGAATACTTTTAAATAAAACGATAAATACATTTACAGTTCACTGGACATAAAAGTTTGATGGAAGAGGTATAAGTCTTGAATATAAATTAAATGTTTACAGTTAAAATATTGCTCACGTTGTCAAATAATTTTTATGTCCAATGTACTGAGATTTGCTTCCAAAATTATGATTCAGTAGACGTGTCATGTTAGAGCCTTCTCCCTCCCGATTTTCTGTTAATTTCGTGTTATGATTTTGGTGTTGTTTCTTATTGCTTTTGCGGTTACTGCTTACTACAACGCAGTTAGTGTCTGATAAGCATACAACGTTGAACATAACTAAACTGCTGCGCTGTAACGGTTGCATTTTGCGAACAAAAAAATATATGAATGTCTTGCATGATAGGTACATATTTTATTGTCAATTAAAATTCCAATATATATATTCAGATGAAGATAAGCGATTTTTCGTGTAAAGTCTGGCATAATTACATACGAGTCACGCCATTTATTTCATTGGCGTAAAAATTATAAAAACAATGTATAGTTTGACATCAATAAATAGGTAGACTTGTGAACTGTCTTGTGTATGCGATTTGTGTAGTAAGAATTGTGCTAATATATATTTGTTCCGGTAGGTAGATGATGGAACTTAGTGCACATTCTCATATAACTCAATTGACTAGGTATTGTGTGTTTCGAATATCAAAAAGACATATAAAGACTCAATGTACCCAAAAGATTTCAATGAAAGTGGTTGTTTTAGAGTGAGAGTCGCCCGCAAGGGTCTTGCCTGATTTTGTAAATTATTATTTTATTTTTGACACTTATTTTAAGATTAGGTTTAATGTTGTTATTTTTTTTGGTACCTACTTAAGGGCTTTACTCCGCGTTTAGTTTAGTGCGATAATGTGTACCTTCTACGTCGGATTACATTGGAGAAATAATCTTTGACCATTAACTCAGGTTCAATTTTAACACTCGGTTAGAACAATATTAGTTTGCTGTAGATGTTACACTTATACCTCCAATGTGATTCGATCATTGTATGCATGTATTTGGTAAAACGTAATTTATATTTCTCCTCTGAAACGAGAGCGGACAGCATTCAACTCATCTCCAATGTATGTACTTCCGTACCTCGAATGTAAACCGTTCCAAAGAGTTTTTTTTAAATTGTTTATATTTATTAACGCCCTAACAATTTGTGTTATTAAGTTTAGTTATGTAAGCACAAGAATTATTGAATTAGTGAGTGTTTTTTTTACTATGTTCTCGGCCCAGTGTGAATGTAGAGAGTATTGTGTGAACCGCCGTCGTTTATTGGTGTATTATTTCGAGGTATCCCGAAGGAGCGTGGCGTGAGGCAGCTCGCGGCGCCCGGGCAGGCGTCTCCGCACGCCGCAGCCGGCGTTACGGACTGACTGTAATAATAATAATAATACTAGTAGTGATAGTGCCCAATTAGCTATTAAGAAACGCCCACCACAGCGTACGACGGGCTAAATATTTAGATAAGTTTTAAAGTTACCCCCTGTTTCTCTCGCTTGTATTATTAAACTGTAGCGTGTTACACGATAGATTTTTGCGTATTAGTAAAACGGAAATCAGCCGTGTAATACACTATAGCGGTGTTTATAGTAAGTTTAAAAACTACTCCTAAAATGTAAGTAGATTTCCTCCTTCCTAAAATTACTTACTGATTTGTTTGTCTTTTACATTGATTTGCAATCGATTGTGATAAAGTGAAACACTGGATTGTTTTTTCGGAATTGATGGCAACATTATTTTTCAAATGATCGATATATTTTCTTAATGTTTACGTAACTATAAATGTATTGGAACAATCGTGTATTTAATATACCCACTTAATATTTAATAATTGTCTACGTATAAGATTAATACTACAGGTAATATTATTGAGATGTAAACGTAAATCTGACTTTCATCTATCTAGAAATTGTTTAATTTTTTTTTAAGAATAATAATCCCAATAGATGATTGTAAATAGCTCTGTGTCTAAACTGTAATCTTTCCCATCTGTTTAGTTAGTGTCTATTTGGTTTATGGCTTTAACTTAGTCATGTTATGTAAAAGTAAAAGAATCTCTGAATTAGAAGCTATTTTGGCGCATTACGTCCAATTTTTTTTTGTTAGAATTTAATATTTATTATAACAGTACAACACTTATTTTAAGCATTTTATATTATGAAAGATTACACGAGTAACTGTCGAATCTCACTGCCATAATAGCTAACAAAGTAATGTTTCATTTCTCGTAAATTATTTTTTACTTATTACCTACATTTATTTTTAATGTAACTTTATTTTTTTTAATATTTGGTCTTGAAAATGTTACTATTAGATTTTTTTAATAACACCCTGTGTCATTCAAATGTATCTGTCACTAGTCATTGAAAATTACAACATGTAAAAAAAACTGTGAATTGAATCTCAAGACACGGGGATGTTTTTACTACGTAATTAATTGAAACATGTTATTTTAAATTGTCAATTTTATTAGCCAAATTACGAGTCATATCAATGAAATTTAAATAAAGTACCTAAACTAGTGATCTATTATATTGTTTTATTTACTGGGTTTTTTGGATTACTATTTAAATCTAACGTTATTTACTTCTCACTCGCATTGTAAGTCATGGAGAAGCATAGAATCCTTGATCAGTCAAGGCTAGTTCTTTTTCTGATGGATTTTGGACTCTATTGACGTTTTTTTATTCTAATTACCGATGCCCATCACATAAACCCGGGTGATCTTTATCATAAAATCTAGCTTTTAAGCACAATGTGAACTTATTGTGTAATGTTTAAATAGGTATGTACCTATATGTCCTGTAGTGTTACATACCTTATGTGATTACTCTCTGTTAACTTCTTTGAAATCTTCAGATAATTCCAGTGAAGACATTCAATAAGGTTCAAAGTATGTGTTGGTCAAGTGGCAATATATTAGCCTTTGTTTGATTAAGGGTTATCATGTCTGCACCGATGTAATAATCCATTTCGTACATTACTTTGTGTGGGTATTGAGAGTTATACAGCTTATTTATTTATTTGTTGTTTATTAAATCTTACAAAACATATCATACGTTATTCTAAGTCCCGCGAAACTGTTTACACAGCTTGTCCGTGGAATCTTGTACCATTTCCGTCTCAATCTAGAGCGGGGCGACTTAGGGACTTAGGCGTCGGGCAACCGTACCTTACCATCGGACGGTCAAAATATATAGGCGCGCCTTAGTAGACATTTTATCATGGAGCAGTAGTGTTGATCGGCAAACGACCAGGGATCCAGCGGTAGGTTATTTCCCGAGTCTTCGACTACTCATGCGAGTCATAACTGTCAAACGCTTTCAACGAACACCTACTTATATTTATAATTTTAGTATATGCTCCGATTATACATTTTAAAAAATTCAGTCCACGCTGCCGGAAAATGTGACCGTTCGAAACTCTTGCCATACAATTTAATGGCAGGGAGGACTAGGACTTATTTAATACTAGCTTTCCGCCTGCGGCTTCGCCCGCGTGGACTTCGGTTATATTGCGGAATATTTTTGTTTTCCCTTGGGAATATCATTTTTTTTTCGGGATAAAAAGTACACTATTATTTAAACTGGACTTCTAACTATACGTCTGCAAAATTTCAAAGCAATCGGTTCAGTAGTTACGGCGTGAAAGCGGGACAAACAAACTCACTTTCCCAATTATAATATTAGCAAGACTATTGCACTAAAAGTACAATGGATGGACTTTCCCGGTAAATAGGTTCAGAATACAGATTACATTTTATTTATTCAGTATTTCAAACAGAGATATTGTAGAGTAAAAAGAAAAAGTTAATTAAAATGTTTCTCAAAATTTTATTACAAAAGAATTATTATCAATAATTGTAATTGTAGTCGTAGTTACGTAGAAAACCGATAAACTGACTCTGGAAAAATCTGTCATTCTTCATAATGTACGTACAGACAATGGGAAACATGTTTTCCTATTATGTAAACATATTTTTCCTCACGCCATTTTATAGCTTTCTATGTATCACGACCAAATTTTTGTACATAGGAGAGACTCGCTCTATAATAACATAACATAATTTTACAACATAATCTTATTCTAAATACGGAGGTTTGGAATCAACTTTATGAACACTAAAACTAGAACTTCAGACTTCGACACCGGTGATTGACTTAATACTTTTGATCAGGCGTGAATTCGCGTCCTTGTAGTCGACTGGGGTTGCAGACATTACTGTTGTCTTGAGGCGGGCTTCGTCCTGCAACAGCGAAATATTTAATAAAGTCGTTAATAGGCTACAACAGAATGTGAATGTACAGCAAACAATAAATATCAGTTCTGCCTGTAACCTGAAGAGGCACAATTATTTTTTAAAACGCATATACTAGCCGAATGTTTAATTCAATAGTTCACATTCACACAATTTTCAAGACATTTAAGTTTTGTATATGATTTTCTGTGTAAATTGTACAGCAATAAAGTATCATATTGTAGGCATAGGAACTTTCAAAATTGACTCCAATTAAAAATCGAGTTATTTATAATTTTCTACTGAATTGAACTAAAGGTATGGTAAGGTTAGCAAACTTACACTGTAAGTCTCCATCTTAGTCCGGAATTTGAAGACATAAGTTCTGAACTTGACCTCCTCGAATAGCTCGGAGTAGGCCTTTTTATCGTACTCCGCCATCTTGCCGAGGTCGTTGGCTGTTCGGCCCAGTAGAGCTTCCGCCGCTTCGTTGAAGGCTGTGACGCGTTGATCACCCGATGGATCCGATACGTTTGCCTGATAAATTTAATTAATAACATTTTAGCTAGTTTCTCTGGTTTATAGATTGATTGGTTGATTGAGACTGTTTGATTGATTTATGTACATTTTTAAAACATGAAACATATGCCTATTAACAAAATCAAGGAACAGGGAACCCAGGGTATTCCTTTTGTTGTCAATTCCCGAACCGTATCAACGTAGAGGGAAAGCCGGTTGTAGAGTGGTCAGCTTAACTGTTAAGACATGTAAGCTTCCCGAAGGATTCTAACACGGCAGACCAGGGATCACTACAGTTGTTAAGGAGAGATTAGAGTACAGGGTTCACAGACCTTGACTGTGGTATGCTCTCTCTGATAGAAAGAGACGCATGATACACGCCTAATACTAGGCTACAGACGATCTAGTCACATAAACGTTACGTAAATTTCACTATTATTACATAGCAAGCCTACCAATATCACTTACCCCAAGCAGCAATCGGTACTTGTAATTGGGATACTCCCGATTGCATTTCTCACAGCGGTAGACTCCATTCTCTAGGTCCACCAGCTTCTTGTTACATTGTTCTTGCGGGCACGCCTTGTAGAGGGCGTTGTCGGCAAATGTGAACGTTAGTACTCCCAAAAGACTGTAAGAGAAGAGTGATTTATATTAATTTAAACAGAGATTGTGGTTATAAAATATAAAACCGCATCTTGACAATGTTGGTCGATTGTTTCGGATGATCTAAGATATGCGATTGACTCGACCTCAACCGATTGAATTTTATATACACGTTCAATTCACGCAATGTACGGTTAACGATGTGACATTAAAAAAAAAACAAAAATAAACATGGCGACCGTTGGGCGCAAAATTATTAAGTAAAAATACGCCTTACGCACCTGTAGTAATCTCCTTTTTCGCCGGTCCCCAGTTGCCGAGCTTCAGCGTCTGCGAATGTGATCCATTCGTTGCTCCCGCCGGAATACGTGCCCGTTCTAAACAATGGGAGAACATTAATTACAAAATTCATTTTACATTAGGTAATACTCTTTATAGCATCTACACAAAAAACCCTGGCTTGTGCCAGCTGGTTAGGCTGCTGGGCTTGTTTTGTGATATGATAACCGTACCGGTAACATAACCTAACTCAATCGGCCGTTACTAAATCTGCTATTTGGTCTGCAGAGGCCTTTACATTTAAGCAAACGAAATTTGCAAAAAAAAATTAAAACATTCGTGAAAATTGCTATTAAGCTGCCGAGCCGATATAAACCTTGTCAGCACTAGGGACATATCGGGTGCATTACTAGACTTCGCTCGACATCGATAGCGACATTGTCTCTGTGACCGTGTTACTGTCAGTCGAGAATGTGAAATTGCAGTGTGGATGAGGACACTGTGGGCGAACTATCGCTCCGTCGACATGATATGACTGAATCCTTGGTCACACCAAACGCGGGTCGAGCGCGGAGCAGCGCGGCACCCGTCACACCAAAAGCAGAGCGTGCGCGGCGCGGATCCGCGCTCAAACTGCTTTCGGTGTGGCATGCATAGCGCATGTAATAAAATACAGAAGAGACAAAGAAGACCCGCTGCGCTGCCGCCCTACTTGTTTGGTGTGTCAGGTCTGTATGACGGCCATAGTAATACAGCGCCGATGACCCGCGCTGCTGCCGCGCTCGTTCTGTAGCGACGGGAGCAGCGCGGACACACGCCACTTAGTGGGGACGCAGCTCAGTTGTGACATACTTGGCGGAGATATTGACGGTGTCCATGTCGGCGCCGCCGTTGTCGTACCAGCCGCGCAGCTTGTGCGCCTCGGGCAGGTCGGGGTCGAGGCGCAGCGTGGTGCTCGCCAGGCACGACAGCGACTTGCTGCCGTTGAACTCCGTCAGCCTGGCGCCCTGGACGTGTGCAATTACTGTTTTTTATACGAGGTTATGCTCTTAAACTACACGGAAATTATAACAAATAAATAATAACACTATTGTTACTGTATTAGGGTCACCTGTAAGGATAGCGTCACTCGTAGTTAGTAAAAAAAAAAATTCATCTCTATAGCTATGGTTGGAATAAAACATATACAACTTAGATTCGTAAGTAAAAAAAATATCAACAAATAGTATAAAACAGTCACCTCCCGTTGTCTGTTTCTATGTATACTTAGATCTTTAAAACACGGAACTGATTATGATGCAGATTTCTTTATATAGTAATTCTAGAGGGAGGTTTATATTATATAAAATATTTACGTAATAATAACAGGGAAACACTGTTAATAAGGTATATGGGCAAAATAATGTTTGCCAGGTCAGCTAGTAATTCATAAACATTAAAAAAACAAACCTTTGCGGATATTACAGGGTTGGTAGATCCTACAAAATTCTCAGCTTCAGAACCCCATAAAGTCAGAACCACCTGAAACAATGACAATCAAACAATCATAAAAGCATTCCAAGATAAAAATTACAAGATATAAAAAGCGCTATGATTTGTTGAAGCTAAGTAACACATAGCGTGACATAAGGGCTTCTAATTCTTGGACATTTGAGCAATATCCAGAATATGTAAAGGGTTATTTATTATGGTGGGCTGGTCACGATTTTTAGTCCCAAATCGGCTGAACCCCGGTCATTTGTACAGGCCTAGTACAGGCTCGCACAGTGCCCAAAGATAGGATTTGTTTAGAATTTTATCGAAAAAAGAAAACTCACAGCACCACCTGAAGAGTCCACAAGTGTCACTTCTCGTTTCTTGAGTAGTCGGCCCGTGCTCTTAGCGGTCAGCTCCTGCAGGTCTGCTGCGTGCTTCACCACACCAATCACATCTGAAATAGCAGGTGCAAAATACATTTTAGTTGTTTCAAAAGTTTTTAGGGATTTTAAATTGCTAGGAACTTATGACTTTTTTTCTATTTCAAATTATAGAATATCAGATGCAGTGGAGTCAATAGATATTTGACTGTTTCAAAGTTATTTATTTTTAAGTGACCTTGATAGCCAGGCGACTAACAAAGGAAGGAATGAATAGTGGTTGGGGCAGTTTGAAAATATCTAATAAATGCTTGACATGTTGCATAATAAAATAAACATACATACATACACATCACGCCTATCTCCCAGAGGGGTAGGCAGAAACTACAGATCTCTATTTGTCACGGTCCTGACATACCCCTTTCACTTCATCTACATTCATACATCTTTTCATACATGACCTTCGGTTTCGAGTACTTTTCACGCCACCTTCGGCTAAATAAATGGCAGACTAAATGCCAAGCATTTTCTACATGTCAACCTATTGGTTATCGGTAGAATGCTCAATGATAGAAATGCTTTAGCGAGGAAGACATAGGTTGCAGTAAAATATGACTTCGACAGTTCTGCTAGTTAATTAAAAGCCCTAGACCAAGACTTGCAAAATATTCCAATTTGTATAATATTATGTTTCTCTTACAGATGTAAAAGTACACTTCTAAGCAACAAAAGTGAATCATATTGATACTGGTTGCAATAATAAACAGAGTCTATTTCATTTCTCGTCAGTATAGATAGTTACTAAATTATGCAATTCACTCACCTAAAAGTGTATCAACACTCTTCCCAGCAATATCACTGATAGGTACAAAGTCATACTTGATCCCGGGCACTGAAGATGCTTCATCAACACATTCGGCAACCACTGTGTCTTGTGTGAATGTCATTTCATAATCATTCTTTATACTTGTGAACTGTTTGTTTGCCGTCTTCAGCTGGCACCTGCTTATGTAGTACACTTTGTCGACCTGTGAAACCAATTAATAAAGTTAATTCTATATAAAGAACCCAAAAACATATGAATAAAGAAAAACAGCTAACTGTTTTTGAAGACAAGCAGGAAATTAGTAGCACAATTCATGTATTTTATCACCCTGTGGGAGAAATGTGCAGAACTTGACAAGAATGCACACTGTAATAATGGATGTTTCCAAACATTCTCACATAGACATCTTTAACCCCCAATGATACTGGTTAAGCTTAGTGGGGTAGGCAGAGGCACTTGCTGCAAATTGCCCACAGTTCACCAAGCATATTAAACCCAACATGGCAGTGGGAGTCCCATTGGTACAAGTCCAGTAGCCGGACTCAAACCCACGACCTCCCGGTTACAAGTCAAGTATTCGACCAACTGGATCAGTGATGCTCTCTACTGTTTACTGTTACTGTTTTTATTTCTACTGTTTTATTTTTAGTGTATTAACTAAGTGTAGTTATTATTTTATGCTGTTGTGTTATGTGTGACAAATAAATAAATATGCTAACCTGTATCATATCATAGAACTTGTCCACTTCATTTCTGAATGCAGTTGCCCTGATCTCTCCGCTTTCATCACACAAGTCCATACTGAACAGTTTACCCTCTCCCTTAGCATTACTCCATGTGCGTATAGCCGACTTGCTCATTACTCGTGCCTTGATAACCCATCTGTTACAAAAACACATGTTAAAAATATGAAAATTCATAATAATTAGGTATTCATCATCATAATCCAAAAACATTATGTAATTTAAACTTCTTTCAACACGATGAATGGTTTGAAATGAAATTCTATTTAGCTGAAAGTATATTATGTAGTCTTATCATCTACTCATTTTAATGAAGGTGAGAAAACCATTTATTCCTCAATTTGAAAAAATTGCCACAAACGCAGAGTCTATATTTAATTGACGATGATGACAATGATAATAGCAGTAAAGCAATTTTAATGAAATCAAACAGTATTGCAATTATAAACATACTTATTCTGATAAGGACTCAGACTAGCAATAGGATGAGTCATTTGTGAAGACAGCATACTACTGTCAAGGCCTGGCGCTGGTGCTCTGTGCATTGCTGGGGTTGGTGTTGGACGAGATACTGGTTGCATTGTAGACTGCTGGGGGGTTGTGGCCGCTGACTCCTCTGACCATGTCTGAGGGTTGCCCAATTTTGTTTGAACTTCAGTACCGGGAGCTAGTATTGTCAAATCCAATATTATCATTACTCTCCTGGAAATTATTATTTGTGAGTTAGTATTTGGCACAGGCATATGAATACTGAAATAATATGTTGAGTGATGTTCAACTTTACATCCAATAGTGGTATTAGTTACTTACTTTTCTCCTTTGCCAGTGTTCTTCAATAGTGATGTAACAAATCGGTCAATTTGTACAACTGAATAGTCGGAGAGTTCACCTGTTATCAGTTTATCATTGAGCTGTGTAGCCAGCATAGCGAAGCTGTGGGAATGTTTTCCATCAGACACTAACAACCTAAATCTTTCATTGGCGCCGCTACCTTGTATTTTCTTGCTTCCTAGAACTTGCATCACTGGTTTGTCATAATGGCCACCGTTCATTATCACCTGCGAAACACACAAATATTAAAATTAACCTACAATTCGAATAGGAATCACATACATTAACAAAAACATGATCATAACCGAAATGTACCTACCTCCAGTGAACCTTCTGAAAGTTTGTAGCTCATTTTGTTGATCTTTTGAGCACGTTAAATTACGAAGCAACTGCGTATTCCCTACTTATATGAACTGAACGCTAATAATTACAAAAAAGGAAAAGACAGTTCTTATTCGAAAAAATCTAAATAAAACAAAGAAAACTGCGCTAAAACATTGGTTTCCGAAATCCTCAATAATCCAACTGTCATTTTGACATTGGCACAAAATTCGCGCCAAAAAAAAACCTAATACTTTAATTTTTTTTTCTTGTTCCTAACTCGGTACTTTGGCTTTAGGTCCTTGTTACCAATCCTCAAAAAGTTTGATGGAGCATTAAGTTGTATACAGAAAGGAATCTTTAAGGTTATCAGCGCTTACATTTTTAGTAATAAAAAATGAATACGTAACTATTAAAGAATAAAGAACTGAATAATTCAACTATAATACCTACTATAAAAGTCGCTTCTTTTTTATCATGGCCAAATCCGTTATCAGGACAGAGGACAGAGGCGGGCTTGTGTGTGTGGGATTCGCAATTTCGCACCTACTAAAACTCCACGGTGACCGCTCCCGATTGAAAGGACTAATAATGAATAATAATAATTTCTACTGCTGGGTTTGTCTCCCTGGATGGAAGTCGTATTTTATATCTCTGTAGGAGTCTCCGCATGTTATGGGATATGCTATTCTTTATTGCTGTCAAACTTTGTTTGAAAATTATGCCAGTAATGACAGTTCTAAGCCCGAAAATCTGTCAGAAAAACGTCAAAGAAAATTCCCCATTTCTGATATGAATCGGGACAACCACACTTATGTGCATCAGAACTGAGGAAGAGTATTTATGTTCCTTGCCTATTGGCAAGTCTCTCAACTACTATTGTAGTAGAGGTAAGTTTCCTTCCCAAAAGACTACAAATAGTAAGTTGTCCGGCTCGAAGGACCACTTGTTCGGTCTAACAAGGAAAACCAGGAAATTCGGTGAATTTGTCTTTTACTGAAGCCTCCTATGGTCCTGTGTCTCGTCTTGTTTTCCCCATGTCAATTGTTAATGTGATCCTCAGTCTTTGTTAAGAGTTAAAAGAGTTAAGTAACTAACTGATTTTCACATAATGTACCTAATTCTTATAGTTTACAACCTGTTACCTGTTAAGATCCCGTTAGTACGATCTCCCAACCTAATAAAAAACAACTTGTCCCAGTATACTCAACCTAGCAAAAGAAAAATTAAAAGTTGGATACAGAGACCTGAGAATCCAACAGAGTTGGGTCCAAACTTTGGTTTGGAAGATCATTTTTTTAAGAACAAGTGTTTGACCGAATGTGGTGCTACCTGATGTTAAGTAGCGTTGTGGTCTACGATGGAGCACACTTGTTCATTAGGTACCTATTCACCTGCGACTTGAAGACCTTCAGACTGTACTGCGCAGGAAAAACAGACTCCGGCAAGTCATTCCACATCCTAGCGGTTCGCACTATGAAAGTAGACGCAAACCGTTTGGTTCGCGTAAATGGTAAATCCACCTGGTATGGATGATTTTGACGATTTTGCCGTTCTCCTGGTTGTCCTATTGTAAAAACGTGAAGGGGATATTAGGTTATGCAACTCCGTAGCACAATCTCCGAAATGCACCCGATAGAAGACAGATAGGCTCGCAATCTTGCGGCGATGCTCTAGGCTTTGTAGCCGAGCTTCAAACAACCTGTAGTCACCTATGAGTCTTGTAGCACGCCTCTCTATTGCCGCCAGAGCCTCAAGCTGGTATTTTGCACACGTTACACACGATCGAACTTGTGCTTGATACAATGTGAGCAACTGTTCCGGTGTGAAACACCGTCGCTGTCTCGAAGGTTTGAGAGGATGCCCAGCTTCTTGGCTGCGCGTTGGGCCGTAGCCTCAATATAGGAGCCAAAGTTAAGGTTGGGGGTCAGCGTCATGTCTAAAAGCTCCAGCCGATTGGCTATAGACAGGGGGTACATCCTGGAAAGTGGGAGCCAGATGAAATGGGTTCCTTTTTGCTGAGAATAGACACGCCTAGGTCTTAAGTGCATTGACCTGACCAGATCCCTTCAGCCACGTTCGTAACCAAATCTTCGTAACCGGTTATGAACGTGGACTTTTTATCACTGTTTCGTAACCAGCTACAAGCCAGTTACGAATGTGGATTTTTGTCCATTTTCATAACTGAAACCCCTTAGCCATGTTTGCGCGATGTGCTGGTCTGGCTCGTTTGCCTATGAAATATATTACTTCCGGCTACAGATACATAATGGAAAAATCGCCAGGAACTGAGAGGGTAGCACGGTTTAATAAATATTTTAACCGATTCTGGTTGAATGAAACTGAATTAATTAAAAAATGGTGTTGCCAAGAAGAAGAATTAAGAAATAAAAATCACCTGGAAGGTTGGCACTCGCGATTAAACCGTTTTATTGGGCAGAATAATGTATGTGTGGTGTGAGTGTCACCCTAGACCCTCAATAGCTAAAGTATTGGACATTTTAGTGAAAGAAACGAAAATCAGGAACACAAGGACCACAAGAAAAAATGAAAACTATTTATTAATTGATAGTGAAATTAATGACGCTGTGGAAAAATTAAAGGCAAAAGAAATAAGTGTCGGCCACTGTATAGAAATAATTGCCCCGTTTATGTTTTAAGTTAATGTAGATGTAAGTTTATGTTTTAAGTTGATGCAGATAATATGCAAGTTTACGTTTAAGTTGGAGAAGTAACACATTTTTTTACAAAGTGGCAAAATAATTATACATTTACTTGGGGATATTCATGTTTTTGTTTTTGTTTGGGCATTAGGTATAACATATGTAAGTACCAGGAGACCAAACATGGCTAAGGGGTTTCAGTTATGAAAATGGACAAAAAATCCATATTCGTAACTGGCTTGCAGCTGGTTACGAAACAGTGATAAAAAGTCGACGTTCATAACCGGTTACGAAGATTTGGTTACGAACGTGGCTGAAGGGGACCAGATTGGCCTCGCCCCAAGTTGCGACTTCAACAAGGGACAGGTTCAAACGCTCAACCAATGCCTCTCTGAGTACCCGGATTTGCGGCTCGCGCGTCATAAGTGTAACTCTCCACAACAGAGCTGTCGTCTGTGTACCCACAGATACCGCGTTTCAGCAGATCGTTTATATGCATCAGGAAGTGTTGCAGAGAGAACAGAACCCTGAGGTACTTCAGCATTAATTGCTTATTACTACTTAGACCGGACGAGCAGCCATCAGTGACTACTCGGAGCGATCGTTCCCTCAGCAAATTAGCCAACCTTGCGCAGAAACCAGCAGGCAGTCCAAACGACGGAAGCTTGCCGATCACTGTCGTGCCATATCCTATTGGAGATATCCAGGGAGCTATAATTCTGACATACCACCTCCTCTTACGCTTCATCTGTGAACTCGTGATGTGAATAACTTCCTTTTCAGTTTTTAGAAACCCTCATGTAGATAATTCGTGAACGGAAAAAACAGAAAAACCACCACGAACAACTTAATAATAACAACTTTATTTACACAACTACACGTTACATCACAATTTGTAGGTATATTTTAAAAGCCGTCAACGCTGCCGTTGCGGCGGCTGTCGGTCTGCGCCGTCCACCGGCCGTCGGGCTCGCGCTGCGCCACCACCATGGCGGCGAAGCCTGTCGTCGGGCCGCGCTCAGTCGTCGCGTGGCCGCGGGCCCGTAATGACCCCAGAATTGTCTGTTGGAGAGAACATATTTATCAGTAAAAGAAGAGACTAGGTACTGCCCGTGTAACAATAAATGACCTTTTTTAAGTATGTGTTATGGGTACTAGGTACGGTGTGATTATGTGAAACCCACTAAAAATCCCACGGAGACAACTCGCAAGTGTGCCTGGTCACCTGGACCACTGCATCCAAGGGTCTAATAATAACCTGACCGTGACAAAAAAATCAGCTCGTTCAACGATCAATTTAAATAACGATTATGGAGCTCGGATATATGTTTTGGTACAGTCAAGTCTTTTTAACGTCTCGGCAATCGAGCTATTTATAAAGGTCTGCAGGCATCGGAGGGCAGTGGGCACGCACGCTATGACCTAGCGGTGAAGGAAATATAGTTAAAACCTATGGTTAAAAACCTTAAAAATACAGCTCTGTGTATTCTGTAACGGCCGTAGGCACTCTTACATTGGGTTAAACACGCTTGGTGAACCGTAGAAATTCGCTTATTCAGCATTGGGACTAATAAAAGGCGTGAGATTTTTTCGTAAGCACCACTTGATTTAGCGATATTTTGTTTAGACGTAGTTTAGATAATCAATCATAATTAAAAACCAAGTAAATTGCCACCAGATGGCGCGAAATATACCACGTGAATAAGTGCGAGTAGGTATAGTTCACTATTTTCAACAGAAATTAATGTGAAATTACGCCGTTTGCTACCACAGACTTTACTTTATTATTAGTATATACATACTACCTATTGAGAGTTCTTGAGTTAGTGTTACGTACTTAGATACCGACACACTGAGATAAGACTGTCTGTCGGGGGATTTACAGGATTTGCAATTAGCCCAACCCGCGCGTGTCGTATAATTGAAGTAGGTAAGTAAACAAATAGGTTAGGTACTACCTATGCAATATCTAATATTCGTAGTATTCACGGCTCTCTCAGTCGTAAGTCAAAGAGAGAAAGAATTTTGATCCCTGCAAAAACTTATACACAGACTCAATTGACGTTTTTTTAGTTTTAAGTGGGATGCATATCCTTTGAAGCTCTCTTCTAGCCCGATAAAGTCTGACTGACCAATCTAATGTCCTATGCAAAAAGTTCACTCTACGACTGTCAAACCTGTATCGGCTATGTGCCCTCGCCTTCTACGCAGACCACGCAGAGGACTGATCCTGAATCCTGACTGAAAACTCGTATGGCTGTGTATCTATTTCGCGATTCCGATCAAGCTCAGCTTAAGTTGTCAGTTGTATATCAAATACGGTTTCAGTACAGCTGTAATAACTCCAATATAAGTTACAAAGCGTTTATTGGTAAGGGGGCTAGAGTGCATGCTACGAATAGGAAAGCGCAGCGTGGTCCACCCACAACAAGATGGTGACCTATAGTCATGGCGCGCCTTGGGAGAAGCCTGGACGAGTGCTGATATGGGTGGTTTTGTTTTGTTCATTGATTTGCAAATGGAGATCTGTTATTAATACAACAGCCAACTCCGCCCAGCGTAACTCTGTAACTTTACAGGATTACCACGGGGTCTTACGACTGAAAGCCCTCCGGTGGTCATCGGCAGTACATGATGGATGAATTCTGGCTGTGATACGGACACACAGGTGGTAACCCTGAACTGAAAATGGACCGTACGCCTCGAAGCATGTAGGGATTGGTGGTGATATCACTGTCCAAGTTTAGACATCAAATCTAGACCGACAGATGTAGTGAAAACCTGATAAAGTGGGGTTCATTGACGGACGTCCGCTTCGAATGACTCTGCAACGTCTTAATCCAATGTGTATCTGGTCATCTGCGACGGCTGCCTACACCTGCGCGCTGCAGGGCCTATACGTGGTCCAGTAACGCCGTGTGATCAAAGTACCTATCTATGATCACCAAAAATAGGGGAAAAACACGTAGTCTATACGAAACGACGCAGAGCATAATTTACAGATAAATATAGTCATAAATAAAATATTACCTTCATATCCTATAATCAATACCGAAGCATTTTTATACCCACCTTCTTATGTAACACCATAAACCTGTAAAACTGTTATATAGCAAAAAAATTACATGTCATTGTGTCCACGCACCGTCATAGAAGTGAATGTTTGAACTGATCGATTATGGAAATTGTACTTAGAACTAGGTCAAACAGTACCTACTTTATACCTGTAGTCGTGACTGTACCTTTTGTACAGGTAAATTACCTAAGCGACAAATCACGTATCGAGTTATACAACGTTTCCGTTTAATTTTCTTTTATTATCATAGTGTTATCGAATTATAGGTAGGCAGGCCACGGTTCATGCGGCAGTATAGGATCTATTATAGAACGGCCTCGTGAATAATGAACTAACTATAGACGTTATACTACCTATTTGAATTATGAAAATTATGGCTTTTGAAAAAAAAAAACAAGTCACGCATCAAATCCATCAATCAATAAGTAACATTCTTTAAAAAAAAATTGGTACTAAAACGAGAATTATAGTAAAACGTATCTCTATCATACGTTGGTATCTCTTTAGTTTCCCATTAAATATCTTGGACAGATTGTTTTTTTTAGAAACCTCCTTATCTAACGTGACTAGAATCGGATACCTACTACAGAGTGATTCACGAGGAAGGCTTATACGCATGCATACAGAATAACACAGTTAATAATGCATATTGGCAAAACAACAACGTTTGCTGGGTGAGCTAGTTTGTAATAAGCAGGATATTTGATTATGGGGAATACTAATATGCACAATGGCTGGAAAACCTCAAAAACCACAATCATCCGACCGAGTTTGTATGGAGAGATCTTGTGTTTGTGTGGACTACCTAAGAGCTAAAATACTGACTAACATTAGTTGCAATGCAATAAAGTATCACCAAAGTAGGTATTTGTACCTACCTACTTGTTGCAAAAGATAAAGGTTTTATCCATTGTCTTTAAGTCGTATATAATCCAGGCTATTAATTAAATAAATGTCTGTTATCTGCGCATTAGTACGGCGTAAAATATTTAGCTGAATGGACAATAGATCTAGGCAATATAATTGATGATGGTATTCGTTTATCTTATTTGCCGGTATATTTTTTTTATTTCAGAGACAAAATTTTCTGTTCCCATTAACATCACTTTGTACTCTGCTTACAATTGCAATTGCCTACAATATGATACTTAAAGATCTTTGGCGCGTAAAATATATTATTATACATATATTCACATACAATTTTGAGTTTAGTTTACACATAAATAAAGTATCATATTGTAGGCGTAGGAACGAAGGAAAGAGATGCGACTATTTTATTCTATGATCGCTGGTCTTCGGACTCGCTCTTTTGTTTTGTTTAAAGAAAACTCCTCATTGGATTATTATAACGCGCTTATCTGGGGCGTAAAGACGGAGCTCCATAGACAGGACTCTAACACTACCCCGGCTCGCTGTATCAACGGTGACTCGAGGACTTCCCCACTTAACGTCATTCTTAATTACGTGTGTTAATTTTCGATATTCATAGACGTGCTATGGAAATTTTTATGATCGGCGTTTCTCTGAAGGATCGAATCAGAAATGAAGTGATCCGACAGAGAACCAAAGTCATCGATATAGCTCATCGTTTTAGCAAGCTGAGTGGCAGTGGGCCGGCCATATTAGCCGTAGAACCGATGACCGTTGGGGAAAACGAGTTCTCGAGTGGAGACCGCGTCTCGGCAAACCGAGTGTAAGACGCCCTCAGGCATGGTGGACAGATAATATTATACGCAAGATGGCTGGCAGAAGCTGGACGTGAGAAGCCGAAAACAGATCACAGCGGCGTGCAATTGGAGAGGCCTATGTCCAGCAGTGGACAAGTATGAACTGATGATGATGATGATTCATAGACGAAGTTGGTGTAGACTTTCTCTTTTTTAGTGTAGGGTGGTCGAGTTGACTCTTAACCGACTGTATCTAAATACTCACAGAGTCGAAGTCAGCCTCGTGTTCAATTTCCATCGGCATCAGCTGGTGATGCAGCCGCGGCTTCCGCACCACATCTTGCAGATCGTCGCCGTCCACCAGGATGTTCATTGTGGCCTACCATGAGGCGAGAGATTTTAGGTTTCAATCTTAGCGGAAATTGACGAAATGCTTAATCCCAATCATTATGTGAAAATAACAAATGTATCAAAACTAAGCTGTTGCTCGAACTAGAGTCGTTCCTACTTTACACATACACAGAGTGAGGCCGAAATACCGTTTAAGCAGAAGTCTACTGTTTTTATAGACCATTTTTGAACAACTTCAAATAGGGAGTCGGTCTCAATTCGATCGTATTTGTTTCCCTTTTTTATGTTTGTTCGCGGATAACTTCATCGTTTATGAACTGATTTTGATGACTTTTTTGTTGGAAAAAAGATATTTCAAAGGCGGCAGGGTTTAATTTTTGGAGACCAGAATAAAAGGAAACTTTAAAAAATCGTAGAGGCCTAGAAGTCAAAAGGGAATTTGAGACTCACCCTGTCATTCGTTAATAATTTTGGACCTTAATCCCTTAGATCTCAAGAGTGCAGTAGAAGCACGTTAACTTGCCATCACTTAAATTTTCATTACATTACATCATAATACAGAACCTACATACCAGAGCCACTTGTGTCGTGATCTTCGTGCCACCGGCGGCTCCAATCACCAGGTCCACCGTTCTGTTGTTCTTTAGCACTATGCTCGGCACCATGGAGCTGAGCGGCTGGAGGCCTGGAGCCACCATGTTCGCCATAGAGGGTGGCATACCGTACGCACTCGCCCGGTTCGGGATGGCGAAGTCGTCCATCTCATTGTTGAGCACTATGCCCAGGGACGTGGAGCGGCGTTGTGAACCCCAACTGAGGAGATTTAGCAAGATGAGCTGCGAAGTGTCTTGTGTGTACATGTGAAGCGGAAATGGGGAATTTTCTTTGACGTTTTTCCGACAGATTTTCGGGCGGAGAACTGTAATTACTGCCATACTTTATAAACAAATTTGACGGCAAAGAAAATTCCCCATTGATATGGCATCTAATGAGTGATTGGTGAGTTTAATACAAATAATAAATACACTTGACGGCTTTTTGTTTCCAAAGAGCAGAGTCGCTAAAAATTGCCAACCGTTCACTAACTGTACTTATTTAAATCAAGTGGCAGGAGAGGTGTGTCGCCCTCGCTGTTGAGTGACTATTAACCTTTTCACTGACAAATGATACACTGTGTTTTCTTAGATTCAGGACCAAATGAAAAAAAGAAAACTTTTTTCGGTTAAACGATGAAAAAGATAAAACGCAGATTGTACGAACTCACATATAGTTGACGGTGCTGGTGGCGGACACAGCACTGCCGTCGGGCGCGACCACCACAATGTGCGCGGTGCCATGGTTCTCCGTGGCGCCGAACAGAGCTCCGTAGTGACGCCAATCCGACCACGTCCGGTCGTCGTCCACCAGACGCCGGAACTGCTGGGCCCATTGCGCCGAGGACATGTTGCGCTCCAACTGGTGTGTTACAAAATGTAATCGTTGTTATCGAACAAATATAAACGGTGGATGGGCTCTTAAGATGCTGATTTTGTTGGTTGTTCCACAGAGGTTCTATATGTAATTATAGCTAAATGCACCTTTATTACTCAAGCATTCTACTACTATTGTATTCACGTGTAAGTTTTCTGTACAATGTAGCGGGTCTTATATACAAACTTCACACAACACATTATTTTTTTTTCGAGTTGGGTAGACCGCTCCTCCTCCTGTCAGTGATATGACACTCTCTTTAAATTGGTAAAAAAAGTGACACTGTCTGCAAAGGTTCATGTCAATATCACTATGGTATTTATTAACAGAAATATAGACCCAAATGTGCAATGAAAAAATCCTCATTAAAATCAGCCGGAATACCTCAGCGATGTCGTAGGGCAGGTCGTATCGTGAAGGGTCCCCGAGGCCGGTTCGCTTCGCGTACGCGTACTTGAAGGCCTCGACGACGCGGTGCCAGTAGGGCGGCCCCCCGCCCGCGCCGCCCGCCCATCCCCGCACCATGTTCAGGATGAACGCCAGCACGGAGCCGGAGCCCGGCAGCGGCGTGCTGTACAGCGTGTGCTCGCTCGACACCGACACGACGATTGGCTCTTGCCATTCTACCCTGCGGGGGACGTGAAGGTCTCATAGACTTCGTCTAGTTCGGTCTATTTTTTTTGTGGCAGTTCTTCATTCCTTACGTGACATTAAAAGGTCACATCTCTGATCGGCACAGTTTGAATTCGAGCGGTAAGTATTGTTTATATACTTCCTACGTTCATGGCATTAAATCTGGAGCGCTCATTCAACGGGTTGAACAAGATAGTGAACCACTCGGCGAAATACTCGTCGATTAAGAACAAAAGCATTTAAAACAAAACTGTAATATAACACCTACTTGAAATTCCTCAAGTCTTCCTCTGTGATGATGCTGCCGAGGGCCCGCAGGTCCCGCACGAGCGGCGCGGTCAGCGAGCCATTGTGCATGGCGTCGGGCCCCTCGGCCGCGATCACCGCCAGCGTGCGCGCTAGCGTCGGCTCCGTGAACACGTCGCCCTCCTGCCACACCTCCCCCGTCGCCGGGTTGATGTACAACTCCCTACGACGCGACGTAGGAACTGAGTCACTCTCACATAATATAATCATATTAATCGCACCCATTAGTTTTTTTAAGGGTTAGGCAGAATTACCATTGATAACTGGCCATATCTCATCATGGGGAGCCCCAACGTGAAGGTTAGTCTCGGTGGCTGCTGTAGGGTTACACATTTTTATGTACACCGTAAGAATTCCGTTCACATGACCTAGCGTTCATGAAATAGGCCCTTGCATAGTCCTAGTCATCATCATTGTCAGCCTTCTGACGTCCACTGCTGGATATAGGCCTCCTCCAAGGCGAGCCACGAAGATCGGATTTGTGCCTTCCTCCGTCAATGTGCGCCCGTAGTCTTTACATGATCATAGTTGGGAGGTCTAGTACGCCTAGAACACCTGCTTACAGTGTAATGGCGAACTTCAACTTCCTACTTCCGAATGCAAGTAGGTACTACAACTAGAAATCTAAAAATTCCTATTTTACATGATACCAAATACAGCAGACTCACGCCATAGTAGGCTCCGCCTTGATCCTGTCGCTGTAGGTGCGCAGCACGCGGCCCATGTACTCGTTGACGCGATGCCCCTTCTTGCACAGTGTGATTGTCGGTTGCACCAGCTCCGCCCAGGGCAGGCGGCCGTACGCGCGGTGCATGGCGCCGTAGCCGCGCAGCTCGCCGGGCACCGCGACCGCGAGCCCGCCCACCGTCGACGAGGCGTTGTCGTACATGCCCGGCGTGGAGGCGAGCGGAGCGCGTTCGCGGGCATTCATCACGCGCACGCGCCCGCTGCTCGCGTCGTACATCGTCGCCAGAAACCCGCCGCCCAGGCCCATGCATTGTGCGCACGCGATGCCCTCGCAGAACAGCGTCGCTATAGCCGCGTCAACTGCAGAGCCGTTTCTCTCCAGTATTTCTCTATGAAATAATTAGTCTATTATGCTAAGACGGAGTAATTATTACTCTGTGTAATGACTTGGTATAATGTGGTAAATACCGGTTTGTCTAACGGGTTTGAAAAAGAAATGTTAAGCAGTGGCCTTATATTTGTAAGATATATTTGGTTAATACCTACATTGAAAAATGTTCATCCATTCAGTGGATTCATCATTAGTGGATTAAATAAACAAATTTAGAAGTAACCTTGAAATTAAGTAGATCATGTACGTATGTAGGTAATTCGTAGTATCCTTGAGGTAAATCGAGTCTAACACAAAGTAACATATATTTCATACATAGTACGTGGTTTTTTGTATAGGTATGTGAGAGCGGGTCGGCGAGGCCTTTTTATATTGCGGTCAATAAGGTTCACATGTATGTATATTATACCTAACACATTGAGTATCTCAACGGGGACGACTGCAGGCACCGCGGTCACAGACACGCAATGTATGCAAATTGATGAAGGAAATAAATGTTTTATATGAGTGATCTCACACAATAGGGAAAATGTGAACAATAAATATAGGTATAACGACCACGTGTCGATCGATGGATATACTTATTAGATAATTTATTCTACAAATTTATTCGTCAAAATGAACAACCAGCCCAACAACGTTTCTAATTGTGGGCATACATGATCCTTCCTATCGTCCTATCGGCATGACTTTCGGCATGATTGGCATGACAGTTAGAAATCCACTCGCACACATGGTCAATTCTAACTACAATCGGTAGCGTCATGACGATTGGACGATAGGAAGGATCATGTATGCCCACCATAAGACCATTGCTCGGGATCTATTAACATGCACTAAAGCATTTCAGGCTCGGTACATCTGTTAGTTTTAGCCTGACATCGTCCAATCGCTTTCATATATCTTTAAATCGTCCTTTACGCCTGGTATCGGTATTTGATAGAAAGAAGTTTCATAGATCAAGTACGCGCTGTGATTAGTTCTTACATCACACTTAGTTCGTTTGTTAACACATTGCATGCAGCACGTCATTACTTGGGGGCACTTTGTTAGGGGGGCAGTCGACATTGGTCTACCCAAAGGCGCATCAAAGGGATGCGATATGGAATGAATCACAGATCACAGTGGCGTGCAATTGGAGATGCCTATGTCCAGCAGTGGACAAGTATGGGCTGATGATGATGATGGAATTAATTGTGAAAGTTTCTCACCGTCCAACGCCAGCGCACTCGTATCCATTGGCGGCGACGACGGCGCGCGGGTACCTCGGACCGGGGCCCGGCGCGTCCCAGGGCCGCAGCACGAGCAGCGCCACCGCCACGCCGGCCACGCACGCCGCCAGCGCCACCGCCGCCACGCACCGCCGCCACCGGACACCGCTGCCGACTAAACATCATTACAAGCTTTTATTTAGTTTCACCTGTCGCGGTCTGTGATCAAATCTTGCAACTTAATTTGATCCACTTCCCGCTCTCCGATTAGGATGAAATTTTGCACACACTCTGAGTTCCGATGACAATGCATGACTAGCTAAAAAACGGCATCGCAAATTCAATATGGCGGCCTCCACAAGATGGCGGATTGGCTGTTTGGAATGCACCCCCATGATATGGGTATCAAATGAAAGCGTGTTACATTTAATACAACACAACATTTTCTTCAAGCTATCACAATGTAACACGCTTTCATTTATAAATGGGGACTATGATAAAGAGGGGGAACGAGATTGAATAATTATGTATGGTGAAAAGTTTTAGTGTTAAAATTAAATATATTTCTTTTTCGAGTTAATTTATTTTTAACTTTTTAGTTCATTTTATAAACAAATAATAAAAGCTTGTTTTTAAAAAGGTTTTTTTTTCTTTAATTTTAACACGAAATTTATAAAGTGAACTCTTGACTGCTTTTCAAAATCTTCCCGAGTTCTGGCAAATTCTAATTCCCTGACTGATAAACGCCATGTCACTTGTACGTAGTGGATATTACAGGTTTATTTAAATTATGTAGAACTTGGCTCTCATTTAGATCTTAATACTTTTTCGGCGATGTGAACAACACAAGTTTTAGTGGGATCTAACTTAAGGACACTGTGAGGGTTAACGTCTAGTCGTCTACGCAGCTCTGGCGATCCATACCCGTAGTATGGTGCCTAATCGATTATCGGTAACTGTTTACAAAGCTCGAGTGTCGGTGTTCCTAAACTACCGTTCGTTTCGTGTCATTAACGAGTTTTATCCATTCGTTTTCAACAATGTTTACCAAAAACGACTTGCAAGGTTATGCTGTTATTGGAGTGAACTGACACGGAAAAGTTTAAACTCCACAAAACCTTAAGTCGTCGCCAGCGATACGTAGGCATCACCGTGGTGTGGTCGTCACTCTAAAACCACCCATCTAATCGGCCTATCATACCAAATACATTGCAGCGCAGCGTATTCCAATTGTCTTAAAGGAAATGGGGATAACCCAAGAAACTAATGACGCTAGTTTCGCTCAACTCAAAAAGTTCGAGTGATGAATCCACGGTGATCCACCAAATGGTTCGAGACCACGTACGAAAGGCGGTAGGATGTACGTCGCAGAATTCTCACGGACCAGGATGGAACTTATCGCTAGTCATATAAATTATATACCCTGTAAAGACGTTTAGTGCGAATACGTACCTAACACAGCACTACTTTACGAAGAGAACTCATCACTAGTTACACAACATTGTGTTCGATCGAAAGATTTGTTTTTTTTGTTTGTTGTGCTTCCTCCCGCACTGTTGATAAAGTAAATTTGACAATGTCACGTTGAGTGTGACAGTGACATTTTTATTTTTTACTTTTTACGGACCTAGCATGTAGGTTGGACTTCAATACAAGATCTATTTTATTATAACCAGGGATAGCCTATCCCTGCTTATAATAAAAGCATAGGCGTTTTTTGCTGTTTCCCGGCATAGGGCTTCGCCTTCAGCAGCAGCATTATTCACCATATTAAGATACGCTATTAGATACGGTACGGAGAGAGTCAAGTTCATAAATATACGAACTAAGCAGAGTTAATAAATATCGACTCAAAAAAATTTAAGACATCAGAGATAAATAAATAATAATAAATAAATATTTTACAACAACACACACATTGCCCTCATCCCATGTTAAGTAGCTAAAGCACTTGTGTTATGGAAATCAGACAACGAGATATATTTACTTTACTTTTTTTTTCTTTTAAAAACATACTTATATAAATAAAACACCCA
The DNA here is from genome assembly GCA_012932125.1 of Conopomorpha cramerella. Classification (NCBI taxonomy): domain Eukaryota; kingdom Metazoa; phylum Arthropoda; class Insecta; order Lepidoptera; family Gracillariidae; genus Conopomorpha; species Conopomorpha cramerella. The sequence goes on from SJJU01000068.1 coordinate 100,611, forward strand.
GACACATCCAACAAGTACTTAAAAGCTCATCACCTAAATACCTGCCAGCGGTGGGAATCGAACCCACGACCCTACGGACCAGAGGCAGACATGCTGACCACTACACTAACGGGTCATACGGGTCTTTCCCTTTATTCCGCTTTTCATACGTCAAGGAAAAGTACAAAACTCTGAGTATGTTACAACATTGTTTAGCTTTTGTTATTAGTAATGCGGCTTATGTGTACCTACTTACTGACTATACACACATACCTGCATCATTTATATAATTCACTTGCAAATAAATCTCTCCATTATATCTTCCGTTTTATGCTTAATATCAATAGCAGAACAAGTTTAAAATTAATTATAGAGTTGTTTGGAAAGTTATAATTATTTGTGACCTACTGTAGCAGGTCCGACTGTAGGTAGATACAGTGCATAATGACTTCGGCAAGGTAAAGGTTGTTCCGATTCAACGAAGATTTGTTTATTCGTAGATTTTTTGTAGCGTTTTTTGTTCTTTCTTTGTCTATGGCCAGAACAAATTCATCTACTTACTTAAATTCTGTTACCATGTAGATTTTATACTGGATAAAATATCCTATGGTGGAGACTTGGCTCCAATTTTTACTGTACCTATCTATGATTCTATATCTGATTCACGTCAAAGGCCAATCTACATAGATACACATTGACGTAATGAATCGAAGAGTGGAACTTGAAGCCAATGGTGCCAACGGATGGCCAGTATGTATGTAGGTACCGATATAGATACCTACATAATATACATATGTACTTACATAGAGTGATAGACAAAACTTCTAAAATAAAAATTTTAAACAAGGAAAAAAATAAAGTCATATTAGAGTCAAATCTAAAACGCCGGGTGGTGACGACGAATAGAATACATGTTTGTTTCACCACGCCAGTTCAACTTTTCCTGTCGTGGGGGTATGACGAAGCGATTGAGGGAACTCTCTTGAGGACGGGCAGCGCTTTCTGTGAGTTGAACTACAACACCACTGCGATCATCAACCCGCCTGCGCGTTGCGATTATTCGCATTTCCCACCAAATTATCATGGAAATACCTTATCCCAGCAATGGACGTTATGTGGCTTGGATGATGAAAACGTTCATACGATTTTCATGGTGGTAGTGCTTTGTATTTGTTGCTTTAATAAGTTTTGATAGATTGTTTCTTTATTTTAAAACTTATTGTAAAACCAACATGAAGCAATAAACGTTAATATGATAATGATTAAGTGCACGCCATTATCGTTCTGAAATAATTAAATTACCATGTATTGTTGCATTTAATATACTACCAACACCAAGCTAAAAACAAAATGCTTTCTTAATAATAAATTTAACCATTGTTGTTCTAATCTAATGCGGCCATCTAACGGTCCACTGTCTCAATACAATAGGATAATTTATTTGTTTGACAAGTGACAACGTAAACGATAGTCTTCAAAAATCTTTCCACTGCACAAAAATACATGAAATTCATTAAGTTTTTTAATGTTATTTTAACAATGTACCCAATACGTCCCCATACTAAAAATATCATTTACTCGCTCACGTTCACTCGATATAAAATCGCAAATTCACCATTGTACTTGTTTATATATGATTCTGAGCCTGGTATGAGTACAAAAAATGTCTCAGTACAAAAAATCCAACTGTATCTGATTCATTGGATAGGGAACGTGCTAGGATTGTGAAGTTGCCAAAAGGGAATAGTTAAATTTAAAAAAAAGTTCAAGTCATTGTTTGTCACAGTTTAATTAGCATGTGTCAGAGCCTTTACTGAGGCATTATCTAAGACTAAAGTCGTACCTGAAGATACGTTCATAGCATAGTTAATTTGCAATTCAGATTGCATTATGTTCGAGGGTTAGGACTAGTTTGTATTGTATAGTCAGTAGTTATCTACCCACGTACAAATGCAGAGCTAAAGCATTTTGTTACCTTTCGTCTAAGTTGTAGATAGTCATAATTATCTTTGTATGGTTAGGTATATGGGTACAACACCATTTAAGTAGTATTTTAAACTAAACATCCATATTATGAACATTTTACAAATAAATACCGAAATGTCTACAGTAAAACATAGTGAAATCCTCACACAGGGTGAGGGTGATCTTAACTCATAATTAATATTGTTTTTTTTTGCAAATATGCGCAAACAATAATACAATATTCGTCAATAATTAATTATAATTAAAGACGATAACAGCAACCTATGCTTTATTATCATATAGCACGCATTTTAACCCCTCAGGCCGAGGCAAATTAATAAAAAGGTGCACTCATGCACGCAATTTGAAACGTTGCGACCTTTTAGCTAATTGTGCAAAAAAAGCTACTTATAACTGAAAAAATAGGTACATGTTGGAGTCTGTAAAAAAAACGATTAGGTACTCAAAGAAATGAGAGCCGTTTGCTAAGCAATAATTAAAATAATTCAATATAATAATATATTGCTTTGGTTTGGGTAATATCTTCGGTTTAAAAATTACAAAACATTCTCACATCTTTATGTCTGTCATCGTAAGTGTTTAAACACTAGAGATGAGGTATAATTAAAGTGAGTAGGCAACCTGAAATTGAAAGTGCCTTTTATGACCTTTTACTGCGTAATTCAGCTGTACAATTTTAGCAAATCTTAATAGTATTTACATACGAAAATATATTGCACATTGTACTCAAAGCTGTTTCACAGTGAGATAACAAATATCATTACATTAGGCGAGGTATAACCGGTGTATAATCCTATTAGCAGCCACTCTAGAGTAGTGTAATTTAAGTTTATTATTTCTACATAACAACGTACTTATATATAGTAATACGTATTTTAAAGTGGGTAAGTAAATAGATATTTTAAGAGGTACGATTTTTTGTTACATAATATTTTCTTTTTAAATAGCGCTCTAACGGTTTAAGAAGACATCGTAATGAAACATCGAAAACCAGACCCTAAATATACGTAGCTAGATAGGGTACAGAGTATATAGATTTAAATCAAAAACGTTGATGAAACTCGAAGTAAGTCACTCTGCCTTGACTCTGTTTAACAGTGGCGTGCATTGGCATTCACGACAAGGTAGGCAGTAATCCCCACGGATTGACACCTATGTATAGGTAACTTGTCTTTACGAAATATAGGTACCTACCAGTGGCGTGCACACCATATAGGCAAGGAGAAACTGCCTACCTTAGTATTTTGATTATCCGACCTACTTAGTAATAGAGTTATTGCTAGGTCCTTTTTTGTTGTACTCACGACATAGGCTAGCGAAGGTCCAATGTTTTGTGGGTGAGTAGACATATAGGTGTCTTTAGGTAGGTACCTACCTTTATTTCGTAAAGACATGTTACCTATACAGTCTCGTGTTTTGTGGGTGAGTAGATAGGTAGGTAGTACCTATATTTCATAAAGACAAGTTACATAGGTAGCAGTAAGTAGGTGTAAACTTTTGGGGATTACCTACTGCCTACCTTGTCGTAAAAGACAGTGCACGCCACTGGTACCCACCTATCTACTCACCCACTAAACACGAGACATTCGTTAGCGTATGTCGTACCAATAACTCTATTATTAGGTCGGGAAGCCAAAATACTAAGGTAGGCAGTGTATTTTTATATTGTTGCCACTGGTGGCGTGAACACCATATAGGCAAAAAGAGTTATTGCTAGATCTTTTTTGTTGTACTCACGACATAGGCTAGCGAAGGTCCTGTGTTTTGTGGGTGGTAGGAAACCTACCTAAAGGAAGGTACCTTTATTTCGTAAAGATAAGTTACCTATACATAGGTGTGAACCCTTGGGGATTACTGCCTACCTTGTCGTAAAAGCCAGTGCACGCCACTGCTGTTTAAGTTTATTTTCGTTTTTGACATAAGGTTCCATGGGGAAAGTTGTTTGGTATCATGGGCTAAATGACTTTCTCAAGTTTCGCTATTATTTTTTACGCGTTGACGTTGCTCCATTTGTCCCGGTCGTGACATACCCCTTTCTCCTCGATCACATTAATTTATATTTCGGTGTACAAACCCTGCTTTCGAGTTCTTTTACCACCTTACGTCGCGTCGGGTCAACACTGGGTGGTTGCAATACTTCTGGGACGACCACTATCTACTCACTCGGACCCATGTAAATCTATTTCATATATCATTCATCGTCAATCGAGTAAATATACGTTACCTAAGTATTATCACTTCGATTGCAACATTCGAGCGGGCAGGTACGGCGGCGGTCGAAGAATTCAATTCTCAAGGATATGATGAGGAAAAATTTAACTGTGACCTTTTTTTGTATCTTTAAAGGTACTTCACCTACCTATATTTAAAAACCACAAAGATGTGTGGATGCATTTGGTTGTGGTATAACTTATCGCGAAGGAAGCTAATGTATTGGATGAACTAGAGAAAAAATACCAAAAAAGCAGAATTTAATGACCAGTTTTCATTTGATCGACAGGAAAGGTTGACTAAATATTTAATAAATAAATACACTTCACGCTTTTTGGAACCACAGCGAGGTAGGCAGAGGCACTTGCGAAGCAAATGCCCACGAGTCACCAAGCGTATTTAACCCAACATGACAGGGGATGAGCCCATCGCCGTTGTAGTCTTGGTGTGTGGGTTTCAGAGCAGGTAGGTAGCAGAGAAAGAGTGTTAACGACGTTGATGGGAAAACAACGTTTGCCGGTTCAGCTAGTTTTTATACAACGTTAACTAAAAACGTTGACAAAACTTTAGAAACTCAGTCCATGATACAAAACAACTTTCCCCAAGGAACCGTATGTCTTAAAAAAATCTTCATATACAGTAAAGTGGCAATCAGCTGATCGGTAAGTTTGTATAAAGAGGTGCATCTTTTTTCGTTTTTGAAGGTTGTTTAGTATCATGGGCTTTGTGACTTTCTCGAATTTCGCCAACGTATTTGATTTAACGTTGTATAAGTAAAGTAGAGACTTTTCATACTACTACCCAGTGCACACCATATAGCCAAAAAGACACTGCTTGCCACAGTATTTTGACCTCCCGACCTAATAATAGAGTTATTGCTAGATTTTTTTTTGTTGTACTCACGACAGAGGCCGAATAAGGTCCTGTGTTTTGTCGGCGAGTAGATATGTAGGCACCTATATTTCGTAAAGACAACCAAGTTACCTAGTAAAAACTAGTGCACGCCACTGCTACTACCCCAAATATCTATCTATCTATCTATAAAAAACCGTTTAAAAATGAATTGTTCGTCGAAAGTCTCGCCGGAAGTCCGGGGAAGGTTTAAAAGGTGTATTTCATCCAATAGAAAGGGTATCCTATGGCAAAACAAATGTTTGCCGGGACAA
>SJJU01000069.1:0-26996 GCA_012932125.1 Conopomorpha cramerella
ACCGTGATAAAGATTTTCGTGAATAACTGAAATTACGCGGATGAAATTGCGGGGCATCCACTCGTATTAAATATATTAATACCCAGTGTTTCTCCAAATATATGCTTTCAGTGTTGAACTAGTCAAACATAAGACAGATATTCATATACCGGGTATTAAGACGCGAAATTATCCAAAGATATGTAAGCCATTAGAACAATTTGTTCAACATTCCGTGAGTTTGCTCGAAGGTAAGGTTAGTCCTTGGTTAATTTTACGCCGTAATATCCGGTACAAACTTTTAATATAATATCAGTGCTCGTTATTTAAAAAAGAAGTCCGGTAGTAATCCTTACTTATTATTATAATGTGAAAGCTTGGATGGATGTATGTTATTTTTTTGCGCAGAAAGTACTGGACTTAATTTGATGAAACTTAGTAGCATTGTAGCTTATAAAATGTATTAACGTATAAAAATTATTGGGCTCACCCCCTGTCACGTCGGGTTAAATACGCTCGGTGAACCGTGGGTACTTGCTTTAGCAAGTGCCTCTGCCTACCCCTCTTTGGGATTAAAGGCGTGAAGCGTATATAAATTATTATTATCGCTTAGTGAACCGTAGACATCTTAGCAAATGCCTCTGCATTAGGATTAAAGGGCGTGAAGTTTATGTTTACGTTTTAGAAGAAAAACTAAGATTAGAGCGGGGAAAAAATAGTGTATATTGGCAAAGCAACGTTTGCCGGGTCAGTTAGTATAACTATAATATTTCTAGAAGTCTCTTTCTTTGATTAACAATTTCCGGGACAATTTACCGGCTGTAGACGCCGAGACAATAGATTCTGTTCTTCCGTGCAAAGTATACGAACCTAAACTAGGTATAATTCAGTACCTAGTAACTATCTAGGATTAAAAATATTATCTACTTATCCCTTGTTAGATGCAGCAATTACTCACTAAGCTACCCAATTAAGCACCTATTGTTTAAAATGATAAGTACTTTGGGACGTAATTAAAATAGGTATCTACTTAGTATTCGTAAGAGTTATATTAATTTTCATACAAATCAAATGTCAAACTTTATGGATCGGCGTGTTATGAAGGCGCCACACTTGGCCACTATTATATTGGATTCAAGTTGTGCAAGAAGAGGTAGGAACAATAAAAATTGGAGCTATGTGTGTACTTAAGATTTGGTCCGATGTGTAGTGCTGGCATTATAAAACAAAATTTAAAAAATACCTACCTGAAGTGATACTTTACTGACTGTACTTATCCAAGTCCTAGCTGTACCGCGTGGTGTTACTCACGATTTTTATCCGATCCCGTGTGAATTCCAGGATAAAATATAACTCAGGAGTCAGGGACAATGTAACATTCTAATGGTGAAATGATTATCGAAATGCGTCCGGTAAATATTGATTTTATTCGTTACAAACATACTTATGTTTGGATGTTCCTTTAGTAGATAGAGCATGCACATAATAATAGAGAAACATTGTTAATAAGTAATATATATTAGCAACACAAAGTTTGCCGGGTCAGCTAGTTTTATATAAGTATTACCCCACTTTCAGTGTTAAAGTAGTCAAACAGAAGGCGAATATTAAAATCCCGGGTATCACTCCGCGAAATTACCTACATTAAGTGCATAATAATATTAAAAAAATACTCTACACGCTTTTTAATCCCAAAGTAAAATCTTAATATATAAAATCCAGTGTCATGATGTTTGTTCCTAATGAACTCTTCACCAAGGCTACCGATAATCACAAAAGTTGGCATTTATATGTAATTTCGTCCAATTTGAGAGATAGGATTTCGTGACATCCACTGCTGGGCACAGGCCACCCTAGAGGTTATACTAATTTTATATTCATATTAATAGTTAAGACAGGACATTATGTTGTAAGAAATTTTGTATGTATAAGTATAATGGATAGTAATTACATTTAATCTCTGTATTTAATAAGCACGTACCTACCAGGTAGGTAATTCAGGTTCCTTTTTCAAACCCCAAATTCCCAAAAGAACCCTATTGTCATGTGCGAAATCACCATAACAATCTATTCAATAAATACTTGCTTATTTACTAATATTTCTAAGTCATAAATAGCCAATTCTTATACGTACTAACCTTCGCAAAAGTAGGTTTTAGACGGTTCCTAAATAATTAATTCGAAGTAAAAACATTTACTTACCTGAGCGTACGAATTATGCCCTGAATTAACCATAGAAATAAAAAATAAAAAAACACGACACGTAAATCACAACTGAGTTGGCAATATTGTTCACTGTGTGAGGCACGCAGAACGAAGCGTGGGAAATTGAAAAAACAATAATAAAACGAATACTGTTTGTCGAACTCACCTGTAAAAATCATGTTCACTGAGAGAGCGGTGTGCGCGCGCGCAGCTCTGAACGCGCGGCCACCTACTGTCGCTATTTCATTGCACCTAACTGCGTCAATTGAGCTACATAGTGTAGAGAAGGGGGCTCAATGGTGTCGTGCGATATCGTACAGTTTGCAATGATCTCGGACATGAATGAATTTATTAACTATGTGAAATATTGTGAACGAGCTAAGTATCGAACTTTATTAATTAATTATTATATTATTATGATTTATTCATAGTAACCTTATCCAAAAACATCATCATCATCATCATCAGCCCATATCAGTCCACTGCAAAACTACACACTGTCCAAAAACATGATGGACTTTAACTTATACAGCCTTATGTCCAAAACCGAAAAAAAAAATGTATCTCTTCATACAATGCGAAATGATTTGACGGATGGGATTGTACGAGAGAGTAATGTATAAAAAAATCTGGGTCACTTCCCGCTCCCCTCGCAGTTTGCAGGCCTAAAGGGAGCGGGAAGGGATCCAGATTCTTTCCCTTTAGGCCTGCAAACTGCTGTCAAACTTAATGGAAAACGAAAGAGATGCAACTACTTAATAACATGATCGTTAGTTTTCGGACTTTGTGGGATTTTTTATTGTTTTTAAAGAAAACTCATTGACACTGTGCAAGTCTAGTGTGTGTGTTTGGTCTGAGAAATCTACCATCTACTGACATATCGATTTGTGAACTCCTGCAGGGAGCGGGAAGGACTGATTTATGTTCTGTTTATTAATTCGACGTTCGATTTCACAGATCGTCCTGTCAGTTTGCGAATAATTGTTGCCGGATTTTAAACGATAGAGATGTAATTTCATCATTGGCTAGTTCGCAATATTTTATTTCATTTAAAGATATAGGTGTTACAGCTAGGCAGCTTTGACGTTAAACTTTGTTTGGAACTCTGCCCGAAAATCGGTCAGAAAAAGTCAAAGAAAATTCCCCATTTATTTTCACACTGTGAAGGATCCACACACATATATGTACCTACATCGTACGTTACGAGAAAAATATCCTCTTCGTACAAAGTGACAGTAATCAGTAAATAGGTACCTAATGAACAAGTTTACTGTTATGATGAATAACCTAGACCTAGACCACATCGCTGCTTAAGATCAGGCAGAATGGTGGCCAAACGCTTGTCCACTGTGTTTATAAAAAATCTGCTGATCGGTAACTTTTGACCACCATCCTGCCTGATGTTAAGCAGTGATGTGAGTCTACGATGGAGTATACTTGTTCAATTGATTAGCCACCTAATTTACATGAGTTGAAGACCTCCAGAGTATACTGCGCAAGAAACAGGCTCCGGAAAGTCATTCCATGTGGAATGACCTGGCAGTTTGCTGAAGATTAACGCAAATGGGTTTCGCCTAAACGAATGTTCAAACCGAAACGAGTGTTTCATTTTAATTTGATTTTACTTTTATGCTGCCATTCCCAACTTGCACTCCAGTAGATGGTTGGCATCTACTGCGCAAGTATCGGCCAATTTTGCCTTTATGACATGAAATGGTTCTCTGACAGGAAAAAAAACCGCCTTAAAATATCACATTGAGAGCTTTTAATATTATTATAGATTACATAAATAGTTCTTATTTTGTAACAGTAATCTTTAAATTAATATACACCATAATATAATACAAACAGTCTTAATAATAATTTACTTATTTAACTTATTCCACAACAGACAGAGGGCTTATGTTACAAAAAAGGGCGTAGGTAGGTGCTTCAATTAGTATAGTTAAGTAACGGATTTAACATCTTCTCTAGAGAAAAATCAATCACGGACTGCAATTGTGTATAGTAGGCCTATCGTTTTCGACTTATTTGCACTGGATATACCTATGTAAATTTTGCTTTGCTGCTAACCTTACTTTCCATCGGCATCGTTTTCTAATTTACTAAATAAGTACTTTGACGATCCTGTTCTAATTAGGCACAAACTATATTAACAATGTACCTCAAATGATAAATAGATGCGCGTGGCCCTTTTAGTTCTTCCTTTCTTTTCAACCGAAGTGACCTTGTGTATCTGCTTATGGATCCAAAACTCATGGACACAATGAGTAGTTCTAGTAGTAGTAGTAGTCTCTAGTCTAAAAAAAACACTGTGTCAAACATAATGGAAAACGAAAGAGATGCAACTACTTAATTATATGATCGTTAGTTTTCGGAGTCGCTCTTTTGTAAGATTTTAAATTTTTTTAGAGGATACTCCTCATTGATACTGTGCAAGTCTAGTGTGTGTGTTTGGTCTGAGAAATCTACCATCAATGCACACTAACGCCACCTATCCGCCGTTGGCTGCATTTCATTAATAACCGTCGGTGCTGCCGACGCGGCGCGGATCCGTGGCTGGCTGGAGTCTTCCTCTAGAGTCTCGGGCTACTCCCACAACTGCTGCGAAGCCTGCAACTCCCTGCTGAGCCAATACGTGGCCGCGCGCAGCTAAGGATGCCAGCACTTCCTGAAAGGTGAACGGAAGACATGACTAGATGCCTTAAAATAAAAAGTAACGAAGGGATAGGCCACTGCAAACCGGAAGGAACTCCATAGAGGCGCGCGTACCTCAATGCAAATAGGTTTCAGGCGTGTATTTCATTGGTTTCAATATTATCTGCGTAACTATCGCGGATCGATTTGACAGATCGTTCCGTCACTTTGCGAAATAAATTGGCCGGATTTTAACGATAGAGATGTAATTTCATAATCGAACTATATTAACGAATTCATCATTATCGTGATGAATAATCGAATCGAACGAAATCAACGAATTAAAACTATCAAATTAATGTATTAATCTCCTACCCAAAAAAGAAGGAAGTCTCAAATCGTTCGTAGAAATATACATATAATGAACAGAAAATGTAAAATGTAAAATTTCCTGGAAACTTTTTTCGTAATAGGTAGTTTTAATAAATGCGGTGTTTGTTAACTTATAATAGGTAGGCTTAGGTACTCACAGACGAGAAGTCAATTTCATGCTGGACCTCCATCGGAGTGAGCTGGTGATGCAGCCGAGGCTTCGTCAGCACAGTAGGTAGGTCTTCACCTTCCACCATAACTGACAGGATTGTCTGAATTGGAGTAGGCATCATCAATACATAATGTCTAATTGCAATGAGGAATTTTCAGGACCCTTGTTTCTCTTAGTTATAACAGATAGCGCTAGCCGTATTAGGGGGGATAAATGTCAACTAAATGATTAACTTCAAGCAGTCAGTATTGAAGGTGGGTTTCTGTTATTGTTTGTTTACGTGTTACAACAGTGTCTGAAATTTGAATAACTTACCCAAATAATTTAAAAAAAATACTAGAATATAACTAACAGAAGTCACCCTGGAAACCTACTAGCGACATCTAGATAAGAAATTTTTGGAGTTTGAAAATTCCCCAATTGGAGAGGCCCATATCCAGCAGCTGACAAATATGGGCTGATGATGATGATCGTCATCATCATCAAATTCGATACATAGTAAGTATAAGTCAAAGTTGCCTTCTTTATAACTCTGCAACGGACTTTGATGCGGTTTTCTGTATTAGATGGAGTGATTGTATAAGAAGGTTTGTATGTATAACACATGCATATAATAGAATAGAACCACAGTTAATAATGTTTATTGGCAAGAAAACCTTTGCCGGATCTGCTAGTTACTAGTATAAAACTAGCTTCCCGCTATCTGTCCCTATGTAAGCTTATATCTTCAAAACTTTGCAACAGGTTTAATTACGGTTTGTTTTACCACCTAAGTACCTAATTCCAGAGGAAGGTTTATATGTATATTATATGCATAATTAATACAGTAGAGAAACAGTTAGTTAATTATCAGCATTGCACTAGTGCGAAGTAGTGGCGGGCCGCTATTTTATTCTAAATATTATTATTACTCAACGTCAAAGTAGGTATTGTTTTTCTTAGTTGGTAATAAGGAACCTGTATAAAATATTATGATAAAAGCGATCGTAACTTCATGCATGTATACATTGGTAAAATTAATTACCGACATGACTAAAGGCACAGCTAAAGGAAATCTCGAAATACTGTATACAGAGTCGGAACAAACACTTTTTTTTATTGCTCAGTGGATAAGCCTTTGACCACCATCCTGCCAGATTTTAAGTTGCGATGTGATCTACGATGGAGCATAATTGTTCATTAGGTACACAATATATCTCCCGGGACTTGAAGACCTCCAGACTATACTGCTCAGGAAATACACTCCGGAAACACTTCCAGTTTTCTTTTAAAGGCTTGGTTTAGATTAGTTAGTTCATAGATCAATTGACAAAGTCTATGATAATATTGATAACGATGCGATTTTAAAAACGAGATTAGTAATAAAGAAGTAGAATCAAGGTGATAACTGCAAACCTTGGGCCAGCCCCCGTAGCAAAGCGAAAGACATGACAAGACATACCAAGCACTGCGATTGGTTGAAACAAGCTGAGTCGCCCGATGTGTGACATAACAGCCAATTACAGCGCGTATTTGCTCTGTGTCGTGTCTTTCTTGATGCGCTTTGCTAGAGGGGCTGCTCGTGAATGCAATGGAAGGGAAAATAATGGACGAAAGAGCAATATCAATGGCTGTAGGATTAAATTTTAGTTAGAAATGACTTGTACGTTTACCTATGAGAATGTTAATAACGAATTTGCCAGACGTTTTAGTCATGGCATTTGGGTGGCATGTGCTTAAGGAAATTAAAAATATGTAATAATGGAAAAAATCATCTTCATATAAATCTTATAGTAAAAAACTCAATAATTTTTACTGTATTTTAAATGGTGCGAAGTGACTGTAGTGTGCCGTTTCTCCTAATAAGGTGCTCATCCCTTTGATCATCGCGTGCACGCCGTCGTCGTCCTGGATTTCAGTCAGGGCTGCGTGTGCGCGACAATCGGGCAATGTTTCACCCATACGCCGTTAAGGGAGGGCATGGGATCGAGGGTCGATGTATTTTAAAGTCACACTAACCAAGGCCAATTGCGTGGTGATGCGAGTACCTCCGGCGCCGCCCACAATCAGGTCCACAGACCCGTCATCAGACACCACTATACTCGGCACCATGGAGCTGAGCGGCTGCAGGCCTGGAGCCAGCATGTTGGCTAGAGACGGCGGCATTCCGTACACTGACTCGCGATTAGGTATGGCGAAGTCGTCCATCTCGTTGTTTAGAATGATACCGGTGGATGGGGAGCGGCGAAGGTTGCCCCAGCTGGAATCATGGGAAATTAAATGGTATTATTACCTACCAGGATGTATATCGCTGGTATCAATCTTATCGTACGATTAGGTCCCTTTTCTAGTCTTATCAGCGTCGAAGGCCATTGTTGTTCTACCCCCTACAGAATTAGTTTTGTTAGGGGACAAACTAAAAAAAACAATTATATTCCCAGTTGACACTTTACTAGTTCCTTTTTAGATAAAAAAAGTAAAAGTATTTTTCCATCAGAAAAGATCTGCGAAAGGATTTACTGGGAATAAACGAATAATTGACCACTTATTACAAAACGTACATTCAGCTGATCGCTTTTGTATGAAAATTTAACAAATGTGTTTCGTTTCTGAGTAGTGAGTAGAAATAGTGGACTTCGGCACTAGGGTATCACAAAACTCGAGAACGACTGGACCGATTTGGCTAATTTTAGTCTTAAATTTAAAATGTGTATTTCTTTCAATACACGGGGAGCAAAGGCGACTTTGCTCCCCGTGTATTTTTTTTACCATTTAATACAGGCATAATATGGAACCCTTTGTGCACGACTTCAACTCGCACTTGAACGGTTTTTTTTAAATAAAACGTAATAAATTAGCATTGTCAGAGCAAGGGCAGCATAAAGACAGATAAGATATCCTTGTTCATGTTCAGTAAGTCGCAGGTAATACATATTTTATTACGTATTATATTGTTGACCACCTATGTAAAGTAATAAATCTCCGAAAAAAAGTGAATTATTTTCTTATAACTAAGAAATATTCGAGTTTTTTTAAAGCATATTGCAACGTCATCATAAATGTCATGATGTCAATGGTTTAAACCTACTACCTATTAATTCGTCATCATCAGCCACATAAGGTCCACTGCTGGACAAGGGCCTGCCCAATGATTTCCGTCATTTGGGGTGAAATGCATTAGCATTTCACCCCAAATGACGGAAATCATTTCCATTTCCAGAGCAGGGTCTGTCAAGCGATTATTAAATCGCCACGCTCGGCAGGCGGGTTCGCGATCGCAGTGGTGTTGCGGTTTAACTCACAGAGAGCTGCTGCTGCCCGTTCTCTGGAGAGTTCCCCTGGTCGCCTCTTACGACCTCCATGACGGGAAACGTTGGGCTCTGATGGTGACACATGAATTCTATTCGCCATCTATTAATGGATTAAAGTGAATTCACTAAATCACTACTTTCATGCTAGAATGTCAGTGTGACGTCACCAATCACTTTTCTCTCTACTAGATATTTTCATACAATTTAGGATTTACCTATCTTTGACATTGCCCTATCGATTGTTGTCGTAATGTCCACTGTATTGATTATTATCTTGGCTTCGCCTCAGAGATTTGTAGAATAACCGTCATAGGGAATCCCTTTTATCTATACATACCAGTGGCGTGCACTGGCTTTTACGACAGGGTAGGCAGTAATCCCCACGGATTGACACATACATATGTTTAAGTAACTTGTCTTTACGAAATATAGGTACCTACCTACCTAGATAGGTATCATTAGATACTCACCTACAAAACACAGAACCATCGTTAGCCTATGATGTGAGCACAACAAAAAAAGATCTAGCAATAATTCGCGATCGCCAAAATACTAAGGTAGGCAGTGTCTTTTTGTGTGCACGCCACTGATACTTACATATAGTTAATAGTGCTAGTCGCCGACACGGCCATCCCGTCGGCGTCGATGACGGAGCTGTGAGCGGTGCCGTGGTCCTCGACCGTGTCGTACTGGGCCCCGTAGTGCTGCCAGTCGTTGAAGGTCCTAGTGTCGTCGATGCTCAGCCGATACGCTTCACCCAGAGCAGGGTCTGTCAAGTTCTGCTGGTACTGAAATTATGGAAATGTCTCCTTGTTGTGAAAACGTCCTACTAGGATAATAAGGATGAGACGAATGAGAAGCATTCTTGAAAACAAAAAATCCCACAAATGAGCGAGACGAAGAGGAATAATGTTAAACTTTTCCTGATTGAATTATTTAAAAAAAAAGCCAACAGTCTGTGTCAAAATCTAAGGTACTCAGATCACTGTCACATGTGTAGGTTTGGGATCTGCAAAGTCAAAGGTCGGTATCTAAATCTTGGCAAAATTTTACGAAATTTTTGTGAAATCGTTTAATGCGTTTAACATACGGGTAGCTAATTTGTGTGTAGGCACCAAATGAGTAATCTGTATCGAGAATAAGTATTTCGCAATATTATTGGGTAGTGTTATCTATCACGTAATCTATCAAATCCGATCAGATCGTTAACGATTCTATTAACTTCGATTATCGTTGATGATTACAAACAGCTACCTTTTGGGATAGCGCAAATTTGGCTACGGGGATATCTACATCTCTTGCTTAACCCATAATGGGGTATTAGACGTGAGCCATATAATGATCCAAGATATTATGTTGATGGTTTAATAACGTTTTCTAATTTATAACTTTGTTCTGCAGTTAGAATTCCAATATAACATTATTTTCTATATCTGTAGGTATAGGTTAACGAGACATTATTTAATCATCAAAACAAGAATTGCGATAAGATAAAAACCAAATACTCGATAATTTTTAAATCGACTACTATTGTGTTGATTCCTGTAATAAGGTATAGTAATAACCTATTCATTACAATAAGGCTACCTATTTGCTTACAGAAAAAAAAACGAGAACTTTTTAGCGAGCATTCTATCGAGCTTTCTGGCCTAAAGGTCTTTCTCTTCTGAGACGAAACAGATTATTTTGCCACTTTCTTGTTTTTTATTTTCTTTTTAAGGGCCTATTTCTCTTTTTGACGTCATCATCGCTGCATACAAAATCGCTTTCCTATACGTATTATCACACACACATAGACAGATATACAAAATGTCTGTTTGATATTAAAAGTAATTTTCGGAACATTGGTGTACATGTCAAATGAAAAGTGTTTCGTTCAAATTTCTCGAGTTTTATAGTAGTTAACCTACCCACATATTAGTTCGGGTTACACACATTAACATGTTCTAGGGATATTTCAATGAAACATAAATATCTAAAATCATACTAACTTTTTGTTAAGACCCATATATTAAAATATATCTTATTTAATATACGATAATAATAATCTTTTGGTTAAAATTAAACAAAAAAAAATTTAAAGAAAAACTTCAAGCATTACTTTTTTTTAAAACACACAACCCAGGGCGTGTCTGTTCTCAGCAAAAAGGAGCGCGTTTCATCTGGCTTCCACTGTCCAGGATGTACCACTGCCTATAGCCAATCGGCTGGAACTTTTAGAATTGACATTAACCCCCTAACCTCAACTTTGGCTCCTATATTGAAGTTACGGCCCAACGCGCAGCGAAGAAGCTGGGCATCCTCTCGAAGGTGCGGCGGTATTTCATACCGGAACAGTTGTTCACTGTTGTACTAAGCACAAGTTTCGATCGTGTATGGCAATACTGCTTTTCATCTTTGGAATGGATCAGCAAAATACCAGCTTGAGGCTCTGGAGGCAATAGAGAGACATGCTAGAAGGTTCATAGGTGACGGCAGGGTGTTTGATGTTCGACTATAAAGCCTAAAACATCGCCGAAAGGTTACGTGCCTATAATATGTCTTCTATCGGGTGCATTTCGGAGAGTGTGCTACGGAGACAACCGCGAGAACGGCTAAACGTCATCCATGCCAGGTGGATATACCATTTACGCGAACCAAACGGTTTGCGTCCACTTTTATAGTGCGAACCGCCAGGATGTGGAATGCCTTCCCGAAGCCTGTCCAGGTCTGAACGACTTCAAGTCAAGGGTGAATAGGTACCTAATGAACAAGTTTGCTCCATCGTAGACCACGTCGCTGTTTTACATCAGGTAGGATAGTGGTTCATTGCGTTTAAAAAAAACCTGAAGAAAACATTTAGAAAAAAATAATCTGTGGAGTGGCACCTAAGTCATTTCTGACACATCTGCAACGGTTCTGCATACTCAAAACAAGGGTGTCGATATCCTGTCCTGGATACTGTCCCCAGTCTAATGATGAAGATACAATAAAAGCTGTTTTTCATGCACAAAATCTTCAGGGAAATTCTGGAGAGCTCTTTTCTAAAGCATGTCCTAGACATGCTCCATTGAATCAGGGTAAATCAGGGGATGGAGCAGGCCAGTCTAAAGTTTAGATATTGTGCTGTTGTAACCAATTTTTAATGATACGTGCCGTATGTGGACTGGCATTGTCGTGCAAACCAAATACTCGATAATTTTTAAATCGACTACTATTGTGTTGATTCCTGTAATAAGGTATAGTAATAACCTATTCATTACAATAAGGCTACCTATTTGCTTACAGAAAAAAAAACGAGAACTTTTTAGCGAGCATTCTATCGAGCTTTCTGGCCTAAAGGTCTTTCTCTTCTGAGACGAAACAGATTATTTTGCCACTTTCTTGTTTTTTATTTTCTTTTTAAGGGCCTATTTCTCTTTTTGACGTCATCATCGCTGCATACAAAATCGCTTTCCTATACGTATTATCACACACACATAGACAGATATACAAAATGTCTGTTTGATATTAAAAGTAATTTTCGGAACATTGGTGTACATGTCAAATGAAAAGTGTTTCGTTCAAATTTCTCGAGTTTTTTAGTACCTACCCACATATTAGTTCGGGTTACACACATTAACATGTTCTAGGGATATTTCAATGAAACATAAATATCTAAAATCATACTAACTTTTTGTTAAGACCCATATATTAAAATATATCTTATTTAATATACGATAATAATAATCTTTTGGTTAAAATTAAACAAAAAAAAATTTAAAGAAAAACTTCAAGCATTACTTTTTTTTAAAACACACAACCCAGGGCGTGTCTGTTCTCAGCAAAAAGGAGCGCGTTTCATCTGGCTTCCACTGTCCAGGATGTACCACTGCCTATAGCCAATCGGCTGGAACTTTTAGAATTGACATTAACCCCCTAACCTCAACTTTGGCTCCTATATTGAAGTTACGGCCCAACGCGCAGCGAAGAAGCTGGGCATCCTCTCGAAGGTGCGGCGGTATTTCACACCGGAACAGTTGTTCACTGTGTACTAAGCACAAGTTCGATCGTGTATGCAATACTGCTTTCATCTTTGGAATGGATCAGCAAAATACCAGCTTGAGGCTCTGGAGGCAATAGAGAGACATGCTAGAAGGTTCATAGGTGACGGCAGGGTGTTTGATGTTCAACTATAAAGCCTAAAACATCGCTGAAAGGTTACGTGCCTATAATATGTCTTCTATCGGGTGCATTTCGGAGAGTGTGCTACGGAGACAACCGCGAGAACGGCTAAACGTCATCCATGCCAGGTGGATATACCATTTACGCGAACCAAACGGTTTGCGTCCACTTTTATAGTGCGAACCGCCAGGATGTGGAATACCTTCCCGAAGCCTGTCCAGGTCTGAACGACTTCAAGTCAAGGGTGAATAGGTACCTAATGAACAAGTTTGCTCCATTGTAGACCACATCGCTGCTTTACATCAGGTAGGATAGTGGTCAAACGCTTGTTCATTGCGTTTAAAAAAAAACTGAAGAAAACATTTACAAAAAAATAATCTGTGCAGTGGCACCTAAGTAATTTCTGACACATCTGCAACGGTTCTGCATACTCAAAACAAGGGTGTCGATATCCTGTCCTGGATACTGTCCTCAGTCTAATGATGAAGATGCAATAAAAGCTGTTTTTCATGCACAAAATCTTCAGGGAAATTCTGGAGAGCTCTTTTCTAAAGCGTGTCCTAAGACATGCTCCATTGAATCTGGGTAAATCAGGAGATGGTTCTCCACGTGGCCAGTCTAAAGATTAGATATCGTGCTGTTGTAACCAATTTTTAATGATACGCGCCGTATGTGGACTGGCATTGTCGTGCATTAGCTGGAAAATTTGTCCCATTTGTCGTCTGTGGGGCAAGATTACAGGCTCACCTCGGCTCGCGCACCTCATCCCGGTATTTTAGAGCAGTCATATTGCCTTGTATCCAAACGAGGTCCGTTCTACCGCCAAGACGGACGAATCCCTGCCCAAGCCATAACTGTATCACCTTAATATGAATGAACTTGTTGTGGTTGCTGGAGTTTCAATCATGTCCATTGCTCTTAACATTCGTTCCTGGTCAAGTGTCTACGTGACATGATTAAATGAACACTCCGGTGTTCAATCGTTTGACAAAGATTTATAGAAGTTTGTGGAGTTTTAATCAAATCATAAGCTTTTCCCTAGACCATGTTAATGTGTGTAGTTATACATATGTACCAGTTCAATGAATGCGTTCATTTTCAACCGCTGTTATCTACTTTCGTGAAATCGGCATTAAATTTAGCTTCAAAAATCAAAACGCCAGTGGGTAAATGGCATTTTATAGGCAATTTGCTGCTCGAACTGGTACATCAAGAAGCTGTACAGGTGCAGCAGATGTCCAGCCGGGATGTACTGGAAGGAGCCTAAGAGTTTCAGGCCGTTGTTGGGGTTAGATTGGGTAGGACACATACTAAGAGTATCGGTAATAGGTGATAGGCGGCTATATGGCCCAATGATAGTTTTGGCACCCTACATCCCTTCGGCCGACTTTTACTAAATATGACTGAATACAATGTGGTATCATTATTTTCCTGATCACGAGGCTGACAGAAATAAGGATATCCCTACCTCCCTACATAAATAAATGATAATTATATTGTTCGTAATGTTTATTAACTTACAATTAAACATATCACAAGCATTATTTAAAGGATTTATTTTCTTCTGTCTTTCTTCCAGTTGAATAAAATTCTTGGTCCGCTTTCTGCACAGAGTTAAACAAGTAACCAGCTCAACAGCTTAAAACACTTATCGACTTCAGGTTTATCTGGCAACACTGTTTTCTAGATTGATTAAATTTTCGTTTTCGACTCTGAAAATAAAAACGGATTATGGTAGTTACTGTATGTCACTTTACACTACAAAAATCGAAAATGAAATTGAACACGATTGTACTCCCATGTCTCATACTAAATGACATAATACTATGCTACCAACGTGAAAATATACCCGATTTTGGGGGTGACGCTTTATTGTCATATCAATTTTATTTGATATGGTTATACGTCAAAGTAAAAGGAAATGGATGTTTGTTTACAGATTTCTTTGGACTCTTTTTTTTATCATCTATACAAGAAAACGACCATGAATCGTACAGAATATAATACTGTCATCAATTCCTGACCAAGAATAGTGTATGAAATATAGGTACTTACTCAGAAATATATCCAAAAAGTGCACTGCACACATGCAAATTATTTAGAGAAAAATTGGGCGTGACCGTGCTTCTAAGACGGCATCCAGCCGCGGACTGACGGGGTTGAAGTTGTCAACGCGATGGCACAACAACATTTTTGTATGAAAATTTTTGTCAGTTGAATTATTTTACAAAATTATGAATTTTTCTGACTACATTCTGAAAAAGCGCTTCTATTTGAATTTAGTTGAAGTATTGTACGGTCCGTTCCACATACCCCGTAGCTCAAGGAACAGCCGTAGACCTCTGTGTTAGGCCCCGCGTTTGACCTTTTTTTGGCCAAAATCGTCAAACAGGGTTCATCATTTTCGTATTTTCGGATGAATTATGAATGATTTTTAAAAAAGCTCTCTATTTGAATCGAGATGAAGAAATGCTCTATCTAATGTATATCACTATTTATCGCATACGTGTATACAGAAGCCTGTGTCAGGCCTGCAAAATAGGTAAATTCGAGAATTCCCCCTTAATAACGTAACCAATGAGTATAAATGCAGTAGACGCGACCGTCAAGTTTGACACGTCAAGTTTCACGAAGAATATCTTTAACGACCATCGATTAGAGCGTTCGCTTCGATTGCTCATGAAGAACGTAGCAATCGATGAACATAAATACTCTATAGTAAGAAATGCATGGGTCCTTATTAAAGGTCTCACCTCGGTCAAGTTGTAGGTAAGATCTGTTCTCGTCGCATCCCCAAGATTGGACCTCGAAGCGTATGCGTACTTGAAAGCTTCCACGATCCTGTGCCAGTACAAGTTTGCCTGTGCGGTCTCAGCTGAAGGTGATCCGGCCCAGCCGCTCACTATGTTGAGGATTAGAGCTAGTATGGCGCCGGATCCAGGCAAAGGGTTAGCGTAAAGAGTGTGCGCGTCGCCGACTCTAGCCGTGATGGGCTCTTGCCATTCGACCCTGTATTTGAAATAAAATATTGTATGAAATGTATTATTTTGTTTTTTTTTAATTGAAAATAGATCAACAGATAGATAAACAGTATTTCTAATTCCTCTAATGGTACAGATAAAAATAAGATTAGTAGGTACTATTTTATTTGCACATTCATAGTATTAAAATTTGCACCTCTAATCTGCACTGGCCATCTCAGGTTGCATACCTGGGTATTTACTAATTATTTCGATAACATAACCGGACTTCTACTCTTATCTATTAATTCAAACCAAAAACAAAGCTCGTTTTGTCTTAACCTATCATTCCTATTGCTGGTGGATTCAAGACAACATTAGCAAAGCCTTTAGCAAAACCTTTGCAGAACGGATTCCATACCTGAAGTTGATCAAATCTTCCTCAGTGATAATGCTGCCAAAGCTCTGCATGTCTCTGAGGAACGGTATGGTGAGGGTGCCGTTGTTCAGAGCTTCCGGACCTTCTTCGGCAATGATGTCCAATGTGTTGGCGTACGTGTGGAGCTGGATGTAGTCGCCTTCTTGGTACACCTCGCCGGTTACTGGGTTGATGTAGACCTCGCTGAGGATGATGTGGAAATATACATCCTAGAAACTAATATTATAAATGCGAAAGTTTGTGAATTGTTAGATGTCCGTGTTATCCGTGTGTATTTATTTTTAACTGACTTTAAACAAAGGAGGAGGATCTCAATTCGGCGGTATTTTTTGTATGTTTGTTACCTCACATCTTTTTGCTGATAGAACCGATTGTCTGTTCAATCGATGCATGGGCTATACCTTATCTAAGAACGGAAACGGCGGGAACAGCTTAGAAACAAGATGACCTTTTAATTGCTTTTTTTTAATTGCTTTGTCAAATTAATGACGCTCCAAGACACTAAAAGTAAGTTTACAATAAATATGATTTTCCATTTCTACACTTACCTCAAAGAAGGTTGCGCCTTTATGGTGCTAGAATAACTGGCTAATACACGGCCCATGTATTCAGTGACCCTGTGACCCCGACGACAGAGGTCAGCTGTTGGTCGTACCAACTGGCTCCAGGGCAAACGGCCGAACCTTCGGTGAAGCTCACCGTAGCCCCTCAGCTCACCAGGAACCGCTGTTGCTAAACCACCTGGGTTGGAACATGGATGATTTTTTACTTTAAATATCATTTTTTTTGGGATGCTATGTAACCCATTTACGCTCTGCAATACTCAAGACATAGTTGTGACCTTATAATCGTATGTTATGTACTGGTGCGACTGAAAACAATACTGGGAGAGCAGTAGGCATATAACGTAATTAAATTAGGTTTCAAGAACTATTTTATTTTATTTATTTTTATTTTAAACAGATGTGCCGTCGTTGTAAGTTTATTTGAGGGACAAGTCCATCCTATAATACCTAATAAAGCGAAAATTATTCTTTACGAACAATAAATTCCCCAAAGTAATAAAATATTGCTATCTATTGAGTAATTACAGGTTTATTGTAGGTTCATATCTATCGAATCTATCTAATCATTTGGTAGGAATCTTGAGGCAATTAACAGAGCTCGTATATTTTGTGCGGATGACGTTATGTTAACGCCATACAACGTTAAAGTAATTGGCCAATCTCGTGAAAGTCAAACTGATAACGAAACAATTTTATGTCTAAAACGAAAAAAAAAACATTACCTCGTCATTCAAAGTGGAAATCAGCTGATCGATAAGTTTGTATGAAGAGAATACATTGCCCTTTTTACACAGTGTTTCTTGGGAAAAGTTCTTTAGTATCATGGACTGAGCAAAGTCGAATTTCGCCAAAGTTTTTTAGTTAACGTTCAAAGTTTTTTGATAGATAGTTAGATTCCACTAGTTCAGGGTTCTCGGGGAAGGTTTAATGGGTAAAACGTGAATGAGTAAGGTTTCTGAGAAAATGGTCTTCAAAACCACGTAAAAATTAAAATGTAACATACCAATAGTAGAGGAAGCATTATCGAACATGTCGAGTGTGGTTGCGGCCGGTGCTCGTTCCCTTGCGTTCAACACGTAGGCATTCTTCGTTGTTGGGTCGTACACCGTGGCCAGGAAGCCACCGCCCAGTCCCATGCATTGTGCGCAGGAGACGCTCTCGCAAAACATCACTGCAACGGTCGCGTCCGCGGCAGAACCACCCATTTCCAGAATCTCTCTGGAGAAAATATGTTAAAGTATTATTGAAGAAAAATAAAGTGAGAAGGAAGTTGTGGAACTTCAGAAGATTAAAATCGACATCACAATGACAATTAATTTAATGTTGTGTCTTTACTTATAATTAGGTAATCTACGTTAAGACATCGTATCTATCTATACTAGGTGAGTCGACAATTAGGCCGAAGTCTACTGTTTCTGTAAACCCATTCAGCAGATGCAATACACCCGGACAAAAAATTGATCTCCCCATATAGAGATGATCAGATCATTGTTTTTTTTGCATGAAAAGGCATCCGAGTGATGACTTCTGAACAAATTATTGTGAAGAAATACACAAAGTACTTACCTGATATGACACTTGCTTTGAAATACTGATATTTCTGACATTTAACTGAGATTTTGGTCTCTGCTAGTGATTATTATGAGTATACCTACGAGTACCTACCTATTGTAAACCCCAGGTTCCTATAAAATTTTATTATTGTTGCGGTGGTGGGACGTTACTTGCATAGTTGCATTTTTGACACAAACAACGTTACGATCTGTCTACATTTTATGTATGTAGCCCGTTATCCGTACCTAAGACATTCAAATAGAAGTTGTGATGTTTGTTAATTGTTCAAGTAGAATAAAAGGGAACTTACCTGCCAATAGAGGCACATTCGTAGCCATTAGAGGCGACGGCTGCGCGACGGTAGCTCACTGCCGAGGACCACGGCTTCAGGATGAGCAAGGTAGCCAGCACAGCGGCTAGCACTGCCACCACCGATACTGACACGATTATAGCTATTACCCATTTCTTTTTTAGCGCCCTGGTAACAAAAAAGAAAATATAAATACGCTTTACTACAGAATCGAATCTGAGTAAAGTACTGTTTTTTTGAAGTCAAAAAGTGGTTAATCAGTTTTGATGACACTTCTCTAAATCATCCAAATATGTGTAAATGTTAGTTTGTTGAACATTTATAGGCACATATTCTTAGAGTACGAGAGCGGAATACACCTTGGTGAGTGACCCAACACCACCGCGGGATACAGTTAGTCGTTTATAACTTGACATGCAAAAAATTGCTTTCAGAAGAATTACAAAATGGCAGTCCATTTTCTTGGCCGACCGTACCTACCTACCTACCTTTAAGTTTGATACGGGAGCTGGCCGGATACTAAAATCCAGCATCTTGGTAACCAACATACTAATCTGATAACCCTTATTTATTAGACCACAGGCACACTGCATAAATCCCATGATGTGTTGGAATACAACGAAGTATTAATGGTGGTGAGCTAATTGAGGGTGTTAATACGTGGCAAGTATTCTGTCTCACTGAGTGTCCCAGAAAATTAATGAAGTAAATATATATAACGATAACTATAATGTTAAGGTCACTGTGTCAGTAAAGATAAGCTGTTTCCAGTTTCGTGACGTTTTAAAAGATTATACAATAATATTTACATTTATTGCATTAAACTTTTTTCTACACTCACAAGACTATCCAGACTATGGTGTGCCCATAGATGCGGGGCGGGGTTTGGTTGTTCTACAGTTGTGTATCTCGTCAGTGCTGCAGCAACTGTGAAACCTACCATTATCTATTTCCAAGGAAAAAAATGTAACGAAAATATAAAATATATTTCACAGATTACTTAAGATAAGCGCTTGTAGCTTAACTGGTTATCATCATCATGACGTTTACTGCTGACGAGTGCTTTCCCTATTAATTGTTTGTCTGTTTCTGTTTCAACGATTTCCATTATAATTTGGGGGGATATGCCAATAATCATCGCCACGCTTGGCAGACGTGTTGGCGATTGCAGTGGTACTGTGGTTTAACTCACAAAGAGCGCTGCTGCCCGTCATCTGGAGAATTCCCCCACGACGGTAGAAGTTAGCGCTGGGGTGGTGACACATGTGTTCTATTCGCCGTCACCACACGACTTATCTTTATCTATGTTAAGAAACACTACGAACACCAATATTTTCGGTTCTGTGGCGCCGTGGTTCTCGATTACTGTCTACAGTAGACGTTAAGCCAAGTCAGATACTCTCGGGCGGCTCGAAAATCTAACAGTTGGGATGACCACTACTTTTTATGGGGCACCCGAGATTGTTCAGCAGGGTAGATAAGCACTCACAAAATAATTCTGTCATCTTTGCATCCTGTCTTTTAATAAGCTATAGGTACAGGACTAAGTTACCGTGTTTATTATTTTCCTGTTTGTCATTTTTTAGATTGTTAGAAAATCACAAAATCCAATTAAATATAAGTTATACCTACTTACATATTAGGTACATTTTTTTATAAAATTTAATATTTTCGCTGACAGTAGTTGGCTAAATCGACCTAATCTACGCCGTTCGAGAGCGAGGTGGCGCGGCAAATAACCCACTTAAAAAATTGCTACAGATTTGGCAGTGGCCCACATACTTAAAATAAGTCAGTGATAATATTATATGATAACCCGTTTCGCTTATTGTCTAAGGGTCTTGGTAAGAAATGCAAACTTTGTACTTGCCTCTCTCAAATTTCATTGGATTGTAAAAAAATTGGTTTAGGTACTTGTAAATAATAGGTTTAAATTAATTTAATTTTTGGTAATTTAATTTTACCATATTTTTTCTGCATCTCTTGCAATTTATGTAGTAATAGCTTACTACACCTTTACCTTTAAACTGTAGCAATTTTTTTAAGTTGGTTATTTGCTGCGCCGCCTCATTTTCGGACGGGGTAGATCTGATCGATTTACTTAACCACTGTCAGCAAAAATATTAAATTTGACCAAAAACGAAAAAATGGTCCGAATTAGGTAGGTATAACTTATATTCTATTGGATTTTGTCATTTACTGTCAGTCTAAGGAGGAACATACAAAACTTTTTAAAAGACAAGGATGCAAAGATGAGGGGCTTATTTTGTGTGTACTTATCTACCTTGAACAATAGTGCTCTTACTTAGTAAAGATAGGATAAGTCCAAGGCATGTGGCGGTGCTACGGGCCAAAATTTTTTGCCCGTAGCGTCATCTCAGATATAATATTATGTACCTACGCTAAAAGACAATAGTGTTTTGGCGTACGAAGCACTCTACTCTCTAGTAACATTGTTTACGTTGTGTGACTGGGATAACAGATAGGTAGATAAGTGATACAACCATCGGTGATCGACCAAAACATAAAAAAGTAGGTAAAATCACAACTTTTATGACGTCATGGAAGGGCCCCTAATGTACGTTTTTCAGATTGGAAGGAAAGTATCTACTTTTAAATAGACTTTTGCCACCGACTCCTTAACGACTGACGACGCGACTCTTTTATTTGGTTTTGTACTGTGAATGAATTGCGTAGCACAAATAATATACACACATCAAAAGTGTCTAGGGATCAAGTACATTTTAGAAGATATATTTTACAAAAACTGAATTCATTAATAATTTATTCAAAATGTGGTAATAAGTCATTGATACAGGCATGGAGAATCAGGTAGGAGACCAATGCAGAAGATTAGATTTGATTTACATAAGTAAATGAGATTTTTTTAGAGCTAAAAATGTTCTTGATACCTAGACACTTTTGATGTGTGTCGATAAACTGTCAGAGAGTTAGGTTTAAAACGGGGATAAACTTTATGGTTTAAAATCACTTTTAAATGTCTA
This sequence comes from Conopomorpha cramerella, assembly GCA_012932125.1. NCBI lineage: Eukaryota > Metazoa > Arthropoda > Insecta > Lepidoptera > Gracillariidae > Conopomorpha > Conopomorpha cramerella. Next base: position 21,633 of record SJJU01000069.1, read on the forward strand.
TGGCTATGGAGGTCGAAATCCATTTTTCTGGAACGCCTTACTGTCTCCATTGTTCGTGTCCGATGCGTCACTTTACATTCCCAGGACAAGGCAAATTTTGGTTTGCGGAATCTTCGCGTCTAGATGCTGGTAACGCGGTACCTCCGACAACGGCTGGCTATGGAGTGACGGCTATGCCAGAAATCCACATACGCCAAAAATAAGTCCGTAAATCTTTGCGCGATCTGGTTGTGAACAAAGCTAGTGGCCCTGATGGTATTCTAGCTATTGTTCAGAGGACATGCGAACTGACTTCTGCTTTGACGCGCCTGTTTCGCCTCTCTTTGGACGCCGGAAAAATTAAAGACTCTTGGAGGCTTGTCAACGTGCAGCTTGTGCTTCAAAAGGGTAGTCATGCTGAACCTACCTGTTACAGACCTATTTCAGTCACATCCATCGTCTGTAAACGATGGAACGTGTACTGATGTTCTGACATTAAGCTGCTGGCGCATCTTGAATCCAATGACCTCTTCTCCGACTGGCAAACAAATATCCGCCGAAACTGGTCCACTGGGGACCTTCTTGCTTCATCACGTATATCTGGAGTGAGGCCTTGGAGAGACACGGTGACACTTTAGCAATCTCCCAAGACAGGCATTTGATAGGGTCTGGCACGATATTTCCGTCTTTTAGACTGCCTGTTGGTTCCTGCGCGTGGTTGGTGGACTGAGGGAACGATCACTCCGAGTAGTCACGGATGGCTGCTGGTTCGGTGTAATGGCAATGAATGCCGGCGTACCTCAGGGTTCTGTTCTGTCTGCAAATCTGGTCAGCACTGTTGTGGAGAGTTACACTTATAATGCGTGAACCAGCGGACCGCGAATCCAGGCACTCAAAGAGGCATTAGTTAAGCGCTTGAACCCATTTATTCCATAAGTATGTTTTCGGTAACATAGAGTAATGCCTCCCTACAGTTACAGTAGGTACCTATCTATGCCTTTTTTTTATCGTGGGGAAATCCGTTATGTATACCCCACCGCTGGCGGGGACAACGGCGGGGTTATGTGGGACTCGCACCCACTAAAACCCCACGGTGACCACTCGCGCGTTACTGCCGGGGCCCCCGGAACGACCTTAGCCACTACATCAAGGGCGGCCCCAGCCGCGCTAGGCCCTTACGGACCATCTCCGGCAATCGCGGCGGTACCAGGGTCACCGCGGTACCCTTACAGAAAAATTACAGAAAAAATAAATATTGGTAAATAAATATAGGTACATAGTAGATAAGTAAACAAGCTTATAGCTACTTACATTGTTATCACAACACTGCTAAGTAAATTAAATAAGTAAAAGTATTAAGTAATTTAATTAGTAAGTTACATAAACAGTAGGTACACAACACTTCGTAAGACTGAATTAGAACTCACATTATTAGTTAAAATCACGTCAGTATCGAGTGGCATTTAAGTCGAAACTAAATGCTTCCATATCTTAATTATTTAATTTCGAAGTTAATCATCAGCAAACGACACATCGATATGAACAATCTTATCGTAACGTAATAAGAGCTACAGTTGTAAAATTGTTTCTGCCCGACTGCGAGATTACAAGAATGTGTCAATAGTGAAAAGTTAGATTTTATCAATTTTTATCAATGTCCTTTAGTAAGTTGGATTTTGTGGCAATCCTAGAGGCAAGCCCTCACGTAAAACAGTTTTTTACTGTACCTGTCTATAACCATTTTTAAAGTTACGATTTATGCACTAACAATAAATTAATGAGGTACTACATAGTTCGGCTAAAATAAAGCTGTGTAAATAAGTGTCTATTTACGCAGCAGTCGCTTCAGATAAAGATGTACTTAGGTATGTCGTTAGCTTCCGCAACACATTCCTACTTAATATATTTATATCTCTGCTTAAACAAATAGAGAGGCCTTTTCATCAGAATAAGTGTTATAGCCTCCTTTTGGTAGACGGGTGAAAATGTAATCCAATCATGGATTTTGTTTCCAAACTTGAATTTGTTCTTTCTTGAATATTCTTGACAGACTTTGATTTTATCACTATATCCACAGAACACACTATATCTCGCTATTTTAGTGCGTCGCCACAGAAGGCACTTATATAGGTACATTATTTGAAGTCACAGATAGATGCAGAACTAGGTGTCAAGTACAATATGAAGAATAAGTATGTCTATCGACCAGTGGCGTGCACACCATATAAGCAAAAAGACACTGCCCACCTTAGTATTTTGGCTACCCGACCTAATAATAGAGTTATTGCTAGATGCTTTTTTGTTGTACTCACGACATAGGCTAACAAAGGTCCTGTGTTTTGTGGGTGAGTAGGTATGTAGGTACCTATATTTCGTAAAGACAAGTTACTTATACATAGGTGTCAATCCTTGGAGATTACTGCCTACCTTGTCGTAAAAGCCAGTGCACGCCACTGCTATCGGCCGGGAAATCCGTTATGAATACCCAGCCGCACATGGAATTGACTGGGGTATGTCGGACTCACACCTACTAAAACCCCTCAGGTGATCATCGGCGGTACATGTCCGTGACTCTGGGATTTTCAAAGAACGCACCGGCGGCGCATGGTGGGCTGAAAATCGGACTAATAAAACGGAATATTTTTTTTTGTTATGAAAAATTTTTATGGTCCTAGCATGAAAAATCCATTTATCTCCGAAACGGGCGGCAACCACACCTCGCTTTCGCGCCTCCAGCCAGGGTATGTTCTACGGGTTGGTCATCATAATCATAATCGTTTATTGCATCTAGGCTTCTCTCATGCCGGACTCCATGAGAACCTAGCGCGGTCATTTTTCGGTGAATGGCAGATGCTGGAAAAGGCAGATTTTGGTAATGAAAGAAGTACAGACAAATATAAACTAGAAACATATATTTCCAACAAAAAAAAACATAACTAGGTATGATATTAAATGTTTAAAACGGGTATTATAGCGCGAAGATTAATCAAAGACAAGCATTCAGCTTACCTTCGTTGTTTGCTCGACGTTTCGACACAGTTACATGTGTTGTGGTCGCGAGCTGACTGGAGTACGGCGGCGGCGTCGTTCACTGGTTGGCTGCGAATCCGGAACTACCCTCAAAATGTCACTGTTTCGACACGTCACACTAACGACATCAGCTGTACAAGTTGATCTGTTTTCCGCGGGAGGTTTAATTTTGTTCAGCACTGGTTTCCACGTCCATGATAATTTATACCCGTCCTCTCGGTTGAAATTGGGGTATTTATCTATCTCTATCTGAATGCTCTCTATCTGGCTGAATGCTTGTCTTTGATTAATCTTCGCTCTAATACCCGTTTTTTCCTGCATTGATTTTATATTTTACACCTCTCGCTACCAATCGCTGACGTAGCATACCTAACTCAGTTCGTACAAAATCTGCCATTAACAGAATCTGCCTAAGGTCGTTCCGGGGGCCCCGGCAATAACGCGAGACTGGTCACCGTGGGATTTTAGTGGGTCCCACATAACCCGCCGATGTCCCCGCCAGCGGTGGGGTATCCATAACGGATTTCTCTACGATAAAAAAGTCATCTAGGTCCCTATCTCGGTTTGTACCTACCTACCTATGACTGCACACCACAGCAGCCAGGTAAATCCGGGTTACATCCCGGAGCAGTAGTCTTTCTGTTTTGGACCTACTAACTGGATTCTACTAGCCTTACGTCTGTCTAGCAACACGCACAAGAAAATATGTTTTACCTAGGTCTAGTAATGTGGGTGCCAGTGGCGTGCACTGGCTTTTACGTCAAGGTAGGCAGTAATCCCCAAGGGTTGACACCTATGTATAGGTAACTTGTCTACGAAATATATGTACCTACATATCTACTTACCCAAAAAACACAGGACCTTTGTTAGCCTATTTCGTGAGTACAACAAAAAATATCTAGCAATAACTCTATTATTAGGTCGGGTAGCCAAAATACTAAGGTAGGCAGTGTCTTTTTGCCTATTGGCTATGTGCAAAGCGAGTAGTGGCAGACAGATAACGACCGCAGCGCACAACACGGCAGAAATTGGAAACAAGTGCGGATGATCAGCTGTCAAATCGTTGATTGCAGAACAAAATCAAAGCGAAGAAATGCGTTGTTAACTGTAAAAATGACGGCCTCAATAGCAAATGTACATTTTATATTTTCCCAAGAGCGTCCTACAAAATAGATCAACGAAAAAAATGGATTGCTGCTGTGAAAAGAAAGAAGTAAGTGTTTTATTATTATATTAATTTTATAGTAAAACTATTGAATAAATAACACTTAAATAATGTCAACAATACTATTTTAATCTTAGGTTTTATTTATATTTGCAAAGAAAACTAAAAGTGTTTACATTGTTATTATTTGACAGTTTCCGCAAATTTTGTAAACGCTACGCGTCGCCACCGTCGCGCACATAGCCAATATGGTGTGACAGCGAACAGAATACATGTGTCACCACCCCAGCCCAGCTTTTTCTGTCTTGGGGGTCGTAAGACGCGACCGAGGGAACACCAAAGGACGGGCAGCAACGCTCTCTAAACCACAATGACACTGCGATCGCCAATACATTTCCCCGCAAATGATCATGGAAATCATTGGGGGAGGCTCTCGTCCAGCAGGGGATATCATGTGGTTGGTGATGATGACTGGCTGTAAATTTTCTTGCAGTAGCAAAGATATTTCAACTATCAGATGGTTCGATCAAAATAAAAACTCGTGTTTCGGCTCAAGTCAACAAGTCATTTATAAAAATATAACAAGTAAGGTAGGTAACCTAATTTTAAATTACATTTTGTATTTACAAATTGTCTATAAAGGTTCAAACCTTTCAACGTATACAAAACAGTGGTAGATTAGGTATTACAAAAACACTACCTAATTTTACTCATACTTGATTCTAGTTTACCCAAGCATTACCAGAGTGAAAAATTTCCGGATTTTTCTTAAATATGGCAACAGCTATGCAACATATTGATGTTATATGGCTATTAACTTATCCATTTAAAAAAAAACCGGTAATATTTCGCTCTAGCAGTAATAGGCTTACAACATGTCTAAGTGCAGTTCATCTCCATCATCATGTGAACATACAGCTGTTGTCGTATGTTAGTATTTACAGGTAATACTTAGCAATTGTGCTAAACCGTTCCTTCTCCCATGGCAGCCCCAGGATTGAAACCCCAGGAGTGTCACGGGGAATAGCTGTTCCCCTGTTACACCCCGAGGTATAGAAATGTCGTCCTCTCTATTTTGTGTTTTGTATAGATAAGTGTATCACGGAAAATAGCTATTCCCCATGAGACCCTCCTGTAAGTGTAATCCTGGGCGTGCTATGGGGAATGAACGTCCTGAACTTACATTAAAG
>SJJU01000070.1:0-26334 GCA_012932125.1 Conopomorpha cramerella
ATGTATTTCATCCAATAAACGAGGTACAAAGGCTACTTACTTCCTATGGCAAAACAAAAGTTTGCCGGGACAGCTAGTATCAAATAAAACTGGCAAGACAAATATCTGTATAAAGCACCGAGCACGTGCGCGAGATGAAAGTACACCGTAAGGATATTACATTCTTACTTTAATACTCCAGAAACATCGCACTCACTGGCACAGCTCTACAAAATATTAAACCAACTCGGGATAATAAACCAAGTGGGGTGGATTTTCAAGGGTAGATATTCGGTATGAGCCGTATTTCTCCTATCCTGGGATGTTTTAGGTGCTTTGTTTATCATTGTTTAGTGATGAATCAAAACTCAATTGGCTTAAATTGGGTGTCAAACGTTATACACAAGCTGTGTGAAGTATTGGATGCGGACATTTGAGTAAAAAATAACCGTGGGTATATTCCGATACAATGTTGAATACTGGACTGATGCTAGACTGGAATGAATAGTATTACATTAATACCAGCACTGATATCCAGTGTTGCTGAATCCAGCTACTGGGTCAATGAATGCCAGCCTTTTCACTATTAAGGTAACAATGCAAAAACCATTGTAAAATGGAGACTTGGGTGGGACCCGGACTATTCCTTCAGTTGGTCAAAATATAACACTTCTATCACAAAGTGTAATGAATATCGTACTTATGTATCTAAATACTTAACTAACATTAAATACTAAACTGAAAATTGGAGTATTATCTTTACAAACATCAGCTGTCAACAATATCAATCATTGCATGGATTTGAACGTCAATACTCATCACGATCACTGTTATTTAACCCTTTCATTGACAGTGAAGGGCTATAGGCGTATTTACAATAAAACATCAATAGTTGTTCCTAGTTGGCCGTCAACTGATGTGTTATCAGTCCGGCGGTTGTGTCGGTGGTGGAATATCGCCAAAACAATGCTTGTATTGTGGATTTCTATAAGAGTTCTCGTGCAATACACTCTGTGAACTTGTCCTACACTTTGCCAGGCACAGCTCGTAGTCGTCCGAGAGCACCCTGAAGAGGACATTGGACTCCGCCGACAGCTTGGACAGGACCATTTCTAACATTTGCCGCTGAAAATAAAGAAATACACATATGAACACTATTTATATATATTTAATGACACACTGCATGGCTTCAAAAAAGCAATAAAATCGAAGCTAACCATTACACGATGAGCACTGTCACTATTTTTTTTCCTTGTTATTCGGCTTTGTTGTATCTAGTAATTTAAGTTAGTATACGCCGCTAATGCATGCTGTGGCAACCTGTAATTAAGTCAACGCTCGCCCACGTTTTTATTTGTTAAGTTTCTGTAATTCTTTTCTCTGTGTATGACTTGTTGGTTGTCCTAAATAAATAAAATAATTATGGACCTGAGGCTGACAGTCCATTGAGGCGGAGAGACGATTCCCATGAGATCGGGAGGTCGCGGGTTCGAGTCCGGCTACTGGACGTGTACCAATGGGACTCTCATTTAGAGCCTACGTACGCAACGCAACGCTCATACGGTGAAGGACAACATCGTGATGAAATCTGCGAACCACAAGTTGTGTGAAACCCATAAGCGCGACGGGCTCACCCCCTGTGACGTTGGGTTAAATACGGTTGGTGAACCGTGGACATTTGCTTAGCAAGTGACTGCCTATACCGCTTTGGGATTAAAAGGTGTGAAGTGTATTTTTTTTCCTCTTTTCAAGTAGCTTAACAAAAACGAATGTGAACTTACTTTACTTGGATCTAAGCAGCAGGACACACAATATTCATAGACATTGCAGCAGTTGTGTTCGGTGCACGTTGTACATTGATAACGTCTAGATGTATCCAAATCTGGGTCACAGCAACCATTCTTCATGATCTGAGACCTTTGACAAACATAACCTGTAACAAAGTATAGTTTTCTTTAGATTTAGGTTATCAATACAGTAAAAAACAAGCCGCGTGGTGACGGCGAATAGAATACACGTGTCACCACCCCAGCCCAACTTTTCCTGCCGTGGGGATGGTGGCGAGGCGACCGTCGCCAACCCGCCTGCCAAGCGCGGTGATATGGGCACTTTTCCCCAAATTATCACGTAGATCATGGGGGGAAGCCCTCGTCCATCAATGGACGTCATATGGCTGATGATGATGATAAAATAAAGCCGTTTCCCGTTATCCGTACCTATGCTTATATCTTTAAAACTACGAAACAGATTTTGATGCGGTTGTTTAAATAGATAAAGTGATTCCAGAGGAAGATTATTATATTATAATATACATATAAAGATTATTATATCATGTACATATAGTATATACTATGAATATAGATTACATACATAATATATTAGGGAAACACTTAGAATCACCACTACACCTGTGCAAAGCTGGGGCGGGTCACTAGTTAGACTAGAATATAGGCAGAGTGTTTTTGCTGTTTTATATAATTTTGCAAAAAATATTGGGCTGCATGTTGTGGCACATCCACACATTAAAAGACAATGATGTACTCCTACGGCTAACTTAATTTGTAAAATCAGTTCTTTTGGAATAATAGTTTAAGTGCAACATTTACAATTAGCCCTAATTCTGATTGGCATTGCTGTCAATAATGAAGTAGTTAATCTTTTCTTTATTCCTTTCAAACTAAAAAAATAATCAATGAAGTATAAATATGGCTCATCACATAATATTAATAAGTGTTAACATGGATGAACTAGTGGCAGTCATGGGCTCGATTCCCATCGCCGACGTCATCCATTTAGTGATGAGCTTTTTCTTTTTTTGTAGAACCATAGGGTCATTCCCTACCTGCTTCATAGCCAGACATCTTTATACTGTCTTTTTGCCTTTTCAACGCACACATTTTGTTGACTCCATGCAAATTTACCATCATCCATCCCTGTTTGCTGCTATTTTTCACCCTTCCAGGGCATTGACAACCACATATACGAGACTATTTGTGGCTAGTTCTTTGCTTATTAGTGATGAGCTGAGGCATTTGTTGTGGACGTTTCATCTATCTATGTATGTATTTAAAAGTATTTACATATGTAAGTGTATCAGTCTCTGGCACTTAGTACAGGAGTTTGGGATCAGATGATTGATATTTTTTAAATTTCTTTTTAAAAAACAATGGTATAGTCAATTTTTTTATTCGACGGACCCATGTGACATTTCTTATGTGTACAATATGGTATTCTATTCCGGACGGAAAATTGAATATGAATAGTTAAATATCTTCATCTTGTAAAATAAACTTGATTGCAGCAGGGTACAAAATTGTGGGAAAGGGAACTGACAAATTGGTCTGTCGAATTAAAAAAACAGACTATTGTCCTTCATTCACATAATATCTTAAGTACTACATATTACTATCAAGTTTACTTTTTACCTCTGTCGTCAACTATTAAGTCCATTCCCTGCATGGAATTCCTACAAACTATGTGGTCATAAGTGTCATTATGTTCCTGTAGTGTCCTCCAGACAAATGGTTTCCGTTCCATTGGTACGTCTTGATAGCTATTACTTCTAGAACTTCCCTGAAAATAACATAAATAAGTCTTATTAGGAATAAGTGGTAAAGCATGTTACCCTTTTTTATGTTTTTATTGAAAATAAATATAAAAGAACCTTAAGGAAAGTTATTGTATCACAAGGTATGCAAATAATTTACAATGTTCTCCTATTTCTATGCCAGCTACCAAATCTGACTTGGAAATGGATCTAATGAGTTTATCTAGGCATTTTCAACAATCTGGCAACCATGTGTGTCCACATTGTGCGTTAGGAGGTAGCTCTATTCTAATCCATCATCCCAGCTCCTCCACAAAACCAAGTGCCTTTATGACACTTGCAGATTCATGTAGGGATTTTGAAGCCCCTACATGCTCTTTCCTGTATTGTGATGTGTAATGGGACTAATGGGTGAGACGTTACAAAAATGTAATGATGTAATGTGACTTATGTTTAAAAAATAATAATATTTTAACAGGGTCCGGTGGCAGAATTTGGATTTGAATATTTTTTTAACAACCTATTGAGGGTAGATTGGTGTAAAGCATAACATTCGATTGAGCGTAAGTGGGGATTTATTATTCACAATGTTGCGGTGGACAAACAATCAGTGTGCATTTGCAATTGAAGTGTTTATCAAAGCCAATGAATCCTGCATAGTTGCTCGTCGAAGATTTTGTTCGCGATACAATATTCGACGTTTAAGTGAAGGACCTGATGAAAATTTAATTCGTTCATGGGTGAGAAGGTTCCGAGAAACATCTTCGGCAGCAAGAAATTCACGACCGGGCCCGAGTCCTTTGTCAAGAACTGACGAGAACATTGCCCTTGTGGAACAGTTTGCCTGGAAATTCGTGCGCAATAGAGCGGCTGCGGTAAGACTAACGAAATCCAAGTTCATAAAATATTGAAGATTGATCTTAAATTTCACCTCTAATATTCAAATTGTGCAAGCCCTCAAACCAAATGATTATCCATTACGCAAAAACTATTGCCAAACAATGTCACAGAGATTTCGTACTGTAAACACAATATTTTTTAGTGATGAAGCCCATTTTCATCCAAAAGGGGCTGTCAATAAGCAAAATTGCCGATATTGGGCAGCTAAAGGAAACAAGCCACAAATGAAACATCAGCAGCAACTTCATAGCCCAAGGGTTACAGTTTGGTGTGCATTATCATTAAATGGAATAATTGGTCCATTTTTTTTTATTCTCAAGGACAAAGTTTTACGGAGAATGGCACATCATACAGGCACATGATCACTAACTGTTTCGTTCCAAATCTGCAAGCACATAATGCCTTTACTTCACAGACATGGTTTCAGCAAGATGGTGCCACTCCTCACACTGCTAGAGCCATCACAGCACTACTGCATAATTTTTTCCCGAACAAATCAGATATAGATCAGATGCTTCGGAGACATCTCGTGGCCCCCAAGATCACCAGATCTGATTCCTCTTGACTTTTTTTTTGTGGGGTTACCTCAAGATCAAAGTTTACTAAACAAATCCTTCCACCATATCTTATTAAAAGAAAATATTGTATGCGAAGTGACTGCTATCCCACTAGCTGTTCTCGCGTTGCATGTATCACGGTCAAAAGGTTTCAGGAGTGTGTGAGACGTGATGGCCAACATTTGGTTGATTTAATTTTCAAAAAGTGAAATCCGCATTTATCTTTTACATTTAACTTAAAATCCTTATTCTGCCACTGGACACCCTGTACTTCTCACCTTTTAATCCCAAAGCACATATATTTAGTAGTAGAATACAAATGTAACAAATCATAAAAAAGCCATTTGTTTTAATGAATGGAATTATAACAATTACATATTTGCCAAAGTTACAAAATATTTTTGCATCAGTTTGCTCTAAATGTCAGTATACTACATTCCGGTAGTTGCATCACTCTAGCATCATAGCGGCAAACAATGTGCATTGCTGATTCTGTTACTTTAACCTCATTGTCATCCTTTGTAAAACAGCAATCTAGTGTTGCAGACTTGGCCCCTTGGATTGTTTACCTCGTCTGAAACCACCACCATCCTACCACATTCCATATCTACTGTTTTGATTACATCAGTGAGACTATTAGTGTAAGTACAAGGCCTACCTGAGCTTCAATGTTTACTTTTCACAATTAACTTACCTCCTTCCAAAAACTAACAATACAGTATGTTAGTGACGAAGCAAATATTATGCCTAAAACCAAACGTCTCCGTATAAAACGTATCAGAGCTGCATACCACATTCTGATGCTTCTGTAGGTAAATGTTGTAAACAAGATCTTCAGAGCCCAAAAGCTGTAAAAATTTACATGGTGCCAGATTGTACTCTTGTTTTTCGATGTCAAACGAAAGCGTATGTGCTACGAAATGGCCGACATTATTCCCAACTACTATAAAATATGTTTTTATAATAGTTTGTTCTCACAATACCATTAGAAAACATGAATTTGATGACCACGAATTCACAATTTCACGAGTTCACGAACGAGAAGTGTGTCAATCGCGTCAAACCATCAAACACAAAATAATGTGTAACATTATTTGACATATTGATGTGATATACTTTTTTAGTTTTTATGTTGGATAATGAAACATCGAGCCGTTTCCATTAACCCTTTATAGGTCATAAGCTTCAAGTGGTTACATTTGGAACCACTTCCCACGTCGGTTTTGAAGGTCGATTTTACCTTCATTTAGTATGATAATGTGGTCCTTAGTGAATTTGCGTACATCGTAAATGGACCGAATCGATATGAAGTGAGTTACAGGTGTCAAATAAAGAGCCAATCGCCACAGTGGTTACATTTGTGCCCTATGACCATTGAACTCCTGCGTTGTGGCGGGTGACTATGTGCACCGTGATAAAACTTAGATTTTCGTCGGTTTTACATATAAATACGTTTTCAAGGTGAGTTTTAATTATTTTTTATATGTTATCCTGCATAAAAAACTATAAGACATACTTTCATCAAAATCTAAATTATATAATATTTATGTCTAAACATTGTAGGTACCTACGAAACCGTTTTTTGTTCAAATTGCTGTACCCACGTTGATGTTGTATTTCTTCGTATAAATTAATTCATTATAGTACTTTTTTCGTTTGATCTTGAGTAAATATAGTATAAACTATGATATTCAATGACACATAACGAAACAAACGATCGGGCTCGGATGTTGCATGGGGTCAAAGAGCAAAGTAGTCACACATTTTTTATGATTTTACGAAATTCGAGACTTGCATTTTCGTGTTTTTTATACTTTTTCATTGTTTTAGATGTCGCGAGCTCTTCTCCAACTCGACAAATACGACGATGACGAGTTTTATGCTCTTTTCGAAAGTATAACTGATGAGCAAGCTGCAAATTCAGATGTTGGAGGTGACTCAGATGCAGATGACGACAATCCAACACGTTATCAAATATTATTGTTGCTCATGAACAACCTACTTCAAATCCGAATATACTGATTTTGAACCAGCCTGATTCTCCTGCATCTTCATCTGGCATACATGATGCTGAAACACCACGGGGTGTCAGGACCAGGGGAGGTGTCAGGACTCGAGGGGGCCTTCAAAGACGATGCGCTGTTAGACTTACTGATTACTGATAATTATTATTTTCGTTTATGTGCAATGCGAAAATCATTGAGGCTAATCATAAAACTGTGATTTTAGTACCTACTAAATGTTTGCATAGCTGCAAAAATTATCAGACCATAAGAACAGTATGTAACTAGATTTTACTGAAAAAAGTCACTACTAAGTATAGATATTCTGTCAAACATCTACAGCATTAGTAACTGGAGGTATTTTTTATGTTCCCATTTATGTTATAACTATAATACGATACTTTATTAGTACATTATTGTTGATTTGATACTAAAATAAAGGTTTATTGGTAAATTATTGTTGAATTTTTAATTTCACAATACAAGTACTAAATGGTCTTTGGTTTCGATTGTAACCACCAGATTATTACCTTATTGGACACTGGTTACATTTGTGACAGGTACCTACAAGCAAAACCAGGTGCAAGACATAGATAAAAATGGCATTACTACATTCTTTAGAACCCATAAAACTAAAAAAATATTACTTCAGTAACAGAATACTCGAAAATTAATTTGCCCTATAAAGGGTATTCTCGGGAAGTTATAAAGCGTATGTCTATATTATAATGAGCACACGAATAAACAGAAACATTGATTTGCAGTACACAGGTGTAAGGATGTTACATTTAGTGGATAGGGGCGCTGTGTCTTTTCCAGGCATAGAAATATTAGCGATAATTAACTAAGTATTATCTCTATACATGTAAACATTTACAATAATAAGTACACATAGTACCTGGAAATGTTAGTGGTGTGGTGACGGCGAATTGAATACATGTGTCACCACCCCAGTCAAACATGGGCATTTACCTCCAATCTATGAGCACAAAAAGGCCACGGCCCCCAGTTCCTGGCGGCTCCGCTATTTCTGGTCACGGTGGCGACCACGGTAACGGAGGAGCAGGGGGTGCGAAGAATCTCCGGGTTATGGGAGGCCACCGTAAACAACTGACCTTGTTGGACCTTAAAGTTTCATAACCAGTTACCAATGTGGATTTTTATCGCTGTTTCGTAACCAGTAACAAGCCAGTTACGATTGTGGATTTTATGTCCATTTTCAGAACTGAAACCTCTTCCATGTTTGGTCTCCAGGTACTTCCACATGGTATAATGCCGACACAAAAATAAATAAGTATTTTTTTGTCATCTGCATTAACATAACACATAAACTTCCACACGATTCACGATTAATGTACCGATACACGATACTCGAACTCTTTGATGATACGCTGGCCAATTTTCACATTCAGAGATAAGTAAACTTTTAAATACCGATGGAGCAATTCGTGGGTTAAGAACTAGAGTAGCGTAAGGGCAAAAATTCAAAAAAAATTTTTTTTTGCCATTCGCTTTTAAATCCTTCATATTTTTATGTGCCAAAAAACTGTATCAATATTGTTAGTAGATTGCTTAGTACTAAAATAACGTATAAAAAAAATCGACATCTCTTTATTGCCAAAATGAAGTATTTTAAATAACAATAATTTTGACTTTATCTTGCCAAAAGAGCTACGAGCAAAACAATCGGAACTCGATTTACGATGCGATTAGGATACCGATGATGTCTGAATGTAACCGCTCAAACAACGTATCACGTCGTACGTTATATACGCAGGACAGATTTTTCATGTGACGTATGTTTGTTTCGTGCTGAAATAACGTATGTTACCGGTACTTTAAAAGTGACCTTATTTCGCGCGTATTTGTAATTTTTCTTCGTTACACAATAACGTAAAGGCATGATACGTTACAATGGCACTAAGGATAAATGTGATGCAAACAATTTTTAGGTCAACAATAGCGTAAAAGCAGCATACGTTCTTTTAGCACACAAAAAATCTCTTTTTCTCGGATTCAATTTCTATTAAAGTACGGATATACGATAATTTGGCACCAAAAAGTTCAATAATCTACGCCCGGAGAGCCCACAACCATCTACCAGCACGATGGCTTTGGGAAATGTGAGATTGGCTGACAGTAACCATGAAAAAGATAAGGAGTACTCTTATTTGCATCGAGATCTTTATTTGTCAGATTCCGATGACTGCGAGCATGCTAATGTAAGGGATGAATGTATTCTTTCTGAATCCAGTTTAATTGATAGTTAGAAGCGGAATCCAATACCTCACCAGGAGTGGAATCGCTGTTGCCAGGTTACCAAAGCCGTAAGCGTAAACGTAAGTGACAAGCTAACCCAAACGAGTGGAAGAAAAATGAGAGAAAGATTAAAAGACAGAAAGGAGAACCATATACATATATCGTCAAAAGGGGTATTGAAGCCGGGTAAAACTGTTAGTGAGAAGGTTTGTGGTAGGTTTTGTAAAGAAAAATGTACAGAGAAAATAAATGAGGAGCAGCGACTAAACATATTTTCTTCTTTTTGGAACAAAAACGTCAGTATATTGTTAGTCTCATTAAACGAGAAACACCAGCAACTCGAAAAACTGCTAATGTAGACAGCCGTAGGAAACTGACTAATAAGTACTTCCTTAAAAAGCCAGATGAATCTGAAGTAATAAAAGTTTGCCAAAAGTTTTTCCTTGCAACTTTCAATATTTCAGAGATGTTTATCAGAGGCTGCTTCAAAAAACTATCAGAAACAAACGTGGTGGAATCTGATGCCAGGGGAGTGCATGGTCCACACAATAAAACTTCTGTAACTGCCAGGCAGTATGTCAAAGATCACATTAATTCTTTTCCACGTATGCCAGCTCACTATGTCAGAAAAGACACCAAAAAAGAATATCTTGACCAAGACCTGAATGTCACGAAGATGTATGAACTATATATTGACAAGTGTAATGAAGATGGTGTGGATCCTCTTAAAATAAACATGTACCGAGATATTCTAAATAAAAATTTTAATGTTGGCTTCCACAGGCCACGAAATGATATGTGTGATGAATGTTTTGCGTATGAAAATATGCAAGATGAAGAGAAACATGCTAAAAAAGACGAGCATGAAGCGCATTTACAGAGAAAAGTTCAAGCGAGAAGACACAGAGATGAAGCGAAGAAACTTGCACTAGATGAGGTAATTTATTTTGCCGAATATGACAATGTCATATTCCTACCTCTTCTTCCAAAAAAATTTTTTATAAGCGAAGGCTTCCTGTGTACAATTGTACTTTACTGGATTTTAGGAAGGAAAAGCGAGAAGTTACTTGTTATTGCTGGAATGAAGGCGTTGGTAATAAAGGTGCTAACGAGGTTGGATCATCCTTGTTCAATTACATGACAGAAAAAGCCGATGGTAAACCGATCACTTTCATGTCCGATACTTGCGCGAGTCAATGCCGAAATATGTATATTTCTGCCTTGATGTTGTACGGTGTAAGTTTTATGGATATACCGGAAATAAATCAAAAATATTTTGAGCCTGGTCACAGTCAGATGGAAGTAGACAACATACACGCTACTATAGAGCTGGCCAAGAAAAGTATACCAATTTTTGATCCGTCGGGTTACTACACTATTATAAGAACTGCGTCAAGAAAAAATCCTTACAAAGTTAAAGAAATGGGACAGGAAGATTTTTTTGATTTGAAAAAACTAAAAACTGTAATGATTAAAAACTGTAAAACAGATACTGATGGCGAAACAGTAAATTGGTTGAAAATTAAATGGTTGCAATATCGCAAGGACGATCTGGAACATATTTATTTTAAATATAACTTGGACAGCGACAATTTCAAAGAATTAAAGTTTTCAGGAGGGGTAAAAGGGCTACTTCGTCGAGAGTAATTTTGCAAAAAGCTTATAGTGGTCCAATAGCTATATCAACAGAAAAGTACAACGACCTACAAGAGTTGTGCCGATCTGGAGTAATTCCTTCCATATATCATGACTTTTACAACCATTTGCAGGTCGACCAGGAATAAAGTGAATTTTATGTTCCCTATTTTGTTATCCTTTTTCATTTTATAAGTTTTTAGTTATTGTTCTAAAGGTAATAATAACGGATGTGCGCCAACGCCAGACTTCATTGAAATTATTTATGTGCCAAAACAACGTATGTCAACCTTTTTTCGAATAATAAACATTATAAATAAATAAATATTATTTTATTACTGAAAAAGTTATGTGTGTCTATAGCATATAAATACCACTTTATTATTTGTAGAAATCAGATGTCTAACTAGAATAGTTTTGCCATAGTGTAGGTTCTAAGGTAATGGTACCAATATTAGAGTTGTTTTTCGGCTCTCCTGTAAAGTTGTCATTTCGTCCTTACGCTACTCTAGTTCTTAACCCACGAATTGCTTTACTAATTTTTATTATTTTGTTAAAACATTATTTTCCCGTTGAGTTGACCCATTAACGGGTACACGTGTTAATTTAAGGGGGAATTCTTGAATTTGCCTATTTTGCAGGCCCAGCACAGGCTGCTGTGTACACGTACTTATACGATAAATGCTGATATACATTAGATAGAGCATTTCTTTATCTCGATTCAAATAGAGAGCTTTTTTTTAAAAATAATTCATAATTCATTCGAAAATGCTGAACCCTGTTTGACGATTTTGGCCAAAAAAAGGTCAAACGCGGGGCCTAACACAGAGGTCTACGGCTGTTTCCGGAGCTACGGAGTATGTGGAACGGATTGTACAATAAAATCCATAATTTTGTAAAATAATTCAACTGACAAAAAATCTCATACAAAAATGTTGTTGTGCCATCGCGTTGACAACTTCAACCCCGTCAGTCCGCGGCTGGATGCCGTCCTAGGAGCACGGTCACGCCCAACTTTTATATTTCATACACTATTCTTTGTCAGGAATTGATGATAGTATTTTATTCTGTACGATTCTTGGTCGTTTTCTTGTATAGATGATAAAAAAGAGTCCAAAGAAATCTGTAAACAAACATCCATTTCTTTTTACTTTGACGTAAGTATAACCATATCAAATAAAATTGTTATGACAATAAAGCGTCACCCTCAAAATCGGGTATATTTTCACGTTGGTAGCATAGTATTATGTCATTTAGTATGAGGCATGGGAGTACAATCGTGCTCAAGTTCATTTTCGTTTTTTGTAGTGTAAAGTGACATACAGTAACTAACATAATCCGTTTTTTTTTCAGAGTCTAAAACGAAAATTTAATCAATCTAGAAAAGTGTTGCCAGATAAACCTGAAGTCGATAAGTGTTTTAAGCTGTTAAGCTGGCTACTTTTTTAACTCTGTGCAGAAAGCGGACCAAGAATTTTAACCAACTGGAAGAAAGACAGAAGAAAATAAATCCTTTAAATAATGCTTGTGAATTGTTTAATTGTAAGTTAATAAACATTACGAATAATTTAATTAACATTTATTTATGTAGGGAGGTAGGGATATCCTTACTTCTGTCAGCCTCGTGATCGTCCAATTCGTGAAAATAATGATACTACCTACATTGTATTAATTCATATTTAGTAAAAGTCGACCGAATAGATGTAGGGTACCAAAGGGCCATATAGCCGCCTATTACCGATTCTCTTAATATGTGTCCTACCCAGTTGTTCGGGAACTTGCGTGTATCCCGGATTTGGGTGACTGTGATGTCTCTTGGTGTCCTGTAGGAACTTGCGGTGGTGAAATAAAATGCAGTTTTCAGTACAAAACCACTGGATAAAAGTTGCGTGTATTGGTTCAAAAATCGTTACAAGTTGTGTGTGTAATGTGGGTATACAATGACAGTCACATACGAGACAAAAAAGGCGCGAATATCTACGCGTCGGACTGTGATTGGTTGGATGGTTGACGTTGCTGTACCGGCTGTCGAAGACTCCCCGATCTCCCGTGAGAGGGCGCTAGTAGGCTCGAACATGCCCCCGGCCTTGGAAGTGGTGACTTTCAACAGCTTTCGTCTGGTTCTGGTGTGAAAAGAGGGCATATCTTGGAGTGGCAGCGTCTAATTACGCCCGTCGACGTCCGTATATCCGCCACTCTTGACGTGTCGTCCCTTCCTGGGATGGTCTTGATGATTCTTCCTAACCGCCACTTCAGTGGAGGTGAGTTATCTTCCTTGATAACCACCAATGTGTCTGGCTTCAAGTCGTATTCTTTGACTTTCCACTTGGTTCTCTCCTGAAGCTCTGACACGTATTCTTTGGACCATCGTGTCCAGAAATGTTGACGTATCTGCTCCACTCTCTGGTACCTAGTGAGTTTGTGTGTAGGTACATCTCGTAGATCGTCGCTCGCCGGTGCTGTCAAGGGACGGCCGACCAGGAAGTGGGCGGGGGAAAGAGGCAAGAGGTCTTGAGGATCTGAGGACATAGGTGTTAACGGGCGGGAATTCAGGACGGCTTCGATTTGTGTAAGTACCGTGCTGAACTCCTCAAAGGTGAGATGTGCATTACCAACAACACGACGTAAGTGATGCTTACATGACTTGACCCCAGCTTCCCACAGTCCCCCGAAATGAGCAGCATATGGTGCTATGAATTTAAATTTGATGTGTTGACTACTAGCATAGTCAATTATGTCTCGGCTACACCTAGTTAAAAATGTCTCAAACACGTTCATCAGACCATTGTCTGAAAAGATTTCCGCGGGTTTTCCACGACGTGATATAAATCTTTTTAAGGACAATAGGTAGGCATCGGTTGACAGATCACTAACTAACTCCAGGTGTATGGCTCGTGTAACAAAACAAACAAAGAGGCAAATATATGCCTTGGTTGTTTGTGCGCCCCTACCTTTGCGATTGAGTATGGAAACCGGCCCAGCGTAGTCAACCCCACATTTGTGAAACGGATAGGTAGGTGTGATTCTTTCCTGTGGGAGGTTGCCCATGATAGGCGCAGGTGTTTTACCTTTGTTTCGGGTGCACGTAATGCAATTGCGTGTGGTTAACCGTGCCAGGTTCCTCCCTCCTAACGGCCACCAGCTATCACGTATGTCATACAGTAGGGTCTGGGGACCAGCGTGTTCTAGGTCTAGATGCCTGCCTCTGAACAATAACTGCGTGAAACGGTGATTTCCTGACAGTAATATTGGGTGTTTTTTATCGTATGAGAACTGTGCTGAATAGACAATCCGACCACCTACTCTTAGAATATCTTTACTGTCAAGAAACACGTTTAGTTTATTTATTGATTTCATATTTTTTAGTGTATGCTTTGTTTTAAGGCCATTGTGTACATCCGGGAAAGATTCACGCTGTGCTAATTTCGCTAATGTAAGCTCGGACAGGCTTAGCTCGTCTACATCTAGAAGCCCTGTACGTTTGTTAAGTTTATTGCGTGTGTTGTAAATAAAGCGTAACATATAGGCCGCAGCGCGCACTATACGGCAATATTGTGAATACCTATGAAAGGGGTATAAGGATCGGTTAGTTGAGTTCGCGACTGCAGAAGACAGAGAGATTACCTTTTCCATAACTTGCCCTTTGGTCTCTGGGAAACCGTGTGGTACCTTTTTGCTGTCGCGCGTCGGGGGTACATACTGTGGTGCCTCAAAACTACTATCATGCAGGAAGTTGGGTCCTTCCCACCACAGTTTTGAAGTACTGAGCTCCTCGAGACGAGAACCGCGAGAAACCAAGTCAGCTGGGTTCTCTTTACCGCTTACATGTTCCCATGGGAGTTGTTTCGTGGTTTCGAGAATCTCTGTAACCCTATTTTGTACGAAAGTTTTGAGATCTTTAGGCTCAATACGCAGCCAAGCGAGAACAATTGTCGAGTCCGACCAAAAAACAACACTAGTAAATGTGCTATGTACAGATTTTATAATTTTGTCATACAGTCTTGCACCTATTACCGCGCCGCATAATTCCAAGCGTGGTATGCTTAGCGGTTTCAAAGGTGCTACCTTTCCTTTCGATAACAACAGTCTCGTCGTGACGTCACCGCTATCATGTACTGTGCGTTGATAGACACAAGCACCGTAGGCTGTCTGAGACGCGTCGGTAAAGATGTGCAGCTCTCTGTGTGTGACGTAGTTATTTAGACTATTACCTACATGACGCGGAACACGGACGGTGTTGATATTACCTAATGACATAATGAATTGCGCCCAGGCCCGTATGACGTCACTAGGTAGTTCTTCATCCCATGTTAGCTTTAATAACCAGAGACGTTGCAATAACACCTTTGCGACCATTATAATAGGGCTGAGAAATCCGAGAGGATCAAATATTTGTGAGATACTAGACAATAGTGTGCGTTTAGTTATGTGTTTATCTGTGATACTTATTTGTGTGTTGAAGTGAAATTCATCATTTGTATTATACCAACCTAAACCTAATGTTTTCGATCCGTTGTTATCTACAAGTTGTATCGGAATAAGTGTGTCGTCGTTTGTAGATGCAAATGACGACTCGTCGTGCGTAAAGTTCACCACCCACTTGCGCAATGGGAACCGCCCAGACTGAAGGACTTTAGAGGTTTCGCGACAGATATGTAATAAATGTGATTTACTATCGCATGACGTAATCATATCGTCTACATAAAAATCCTCATCTATGACCCGTTTTACGTCTGGGTCGGTACATTCAATTGCAAGCTGTTTGAGGCACCGTACACTGAGGAAAGGCGCTGATGCCGTTCCATAGGTAACCGTATTTAAACGATAAATTCCTACGTTTTGTGTGGGATCATCGCGCCAGAGAATCATCTGCAGGTCTCGCTGATCCTCGGCGATCAGGCACTGCCGATACATTTTCTCCACATCCGCGCATGCGACATAGCGGTGTTGCCTGAAGCGTAACAATATGGAGATTAAGTCACCTTGTATGGCTGGGCCTACGAGTTGAATCTCATTTAGGGATGTGCCTGTACTTGTACTAGCACTCGCGTCAAACACGACTCTCAATTTTGTAGTGGTACTGTGCTCTCTAAAGACGCCATGATGCGGCAAAAAATAATGTGGTGTACTGTATTCAGAAACCTTAGTCATATGACCTAGGGTCTCGTATTCATGAATAAAGTCTGAATACATTTGTTTATAGGTCGTAGATTTTTGTAGACGTTTTTCAAGTGCGAGAAAGCGGCGTTCCGCTTGAGTGTACGACTCTCCTAATGTATGCAGCGGCTGCTTGAATGGAATACGAACTACGAACCTACCGTCGTCACTGCGTGTGGTTGACTGTACGAAATGATTCTCGCACGCCTGTTCATCTACAGACCGTGGTGTGTGTGTTTTTGGACTAGGTATGTCCTCAATTTCCCAAAATTGCCTTAGCAACGTATCTACTGGGTGACATAATGTTGGTGAGCAACTAGTGTGCGTGAAATTGCATTGAATTTGATTGTATGTGTGTGTGTCTATTTTTGTATTTATAGGACCGGAAATAATCCAGCCTAGTTTCGTGTTTTGCAAATAAGGGCCATTATGAAGCCTTATTTTACCTTCGGTTAGTAAATCCCAAAATACATCTGCCCCAATTAGAATATCAATGCCTTGATAGTCTAGGTAAGAAGGGTCTGCCAAGTGTAGGTCGTCTGGTATAGCCAGATGTGTGTGCCTTTTGTCTACGATTGGCAGTGACGAAGTTATTTGCGGAAGTACAAAGCATCGAATGTGTGTGTGAAAGTCGTGAACGCGTGACTGTACCTCAATTTCACATATTTGTGAACATTGTG
Source organism: Conopomorpha cramerella (assembly GCA_012932125.1). Classification (NCBI taxonomy): domain Eukaryota; kingdom Metazoa; phylum Arthropoda; class Insecta; order Lepidoptera; family Gracillariidae; genus Conopomorpha; species Conopomorpha cramerella. The sequence goes on from SJJU01000070.1 coordinate 16,718, forward strand.
TGATTGAGTTACCGACACCATGTATTTCATGAGTGGACTGTATTACGTTTGTGCCTAATAGTGTGCATAAAGTTTGTGTGATAAAACATCTTTGACTGCCAGAGTCTAGCAGCGCTCGAGCTACGTGCATAACATTATTTTTGTCTGGAATGTTGATAAGCGCGGTGGACAATAAAACCGGTTGCATTGATTGTGTGTGAGAGCTCATAGCTAACAACTTACTAGGACCCGTACCTGCGGCGGCGGCGGCGGGGGGAGGGTTGCGCTTGATTTTTGCCACTGCAGAGTGTATTACCGTGGCCGCCGCTGCTGGGCTCACATCATCAGCATGAATTAGCGAATTGTGTTTTTTTAAACATATTTTGCATGGCCCGAACTTACATAATTCCGCGGTGTGCCCCATGCGTAAACAGTTCTTACATAGCTGGTTTTCGGATATAAACTTCAGTTTTGTTTCCAAATTACTCTCCAGAAATTTATTACACGAATAAATAGGATGTTTCTGTTTACACACTAGGCACACTCGGTAGTCAGTGCGCGCGTTAGAATGTACCCGAGTGTTTTGTGTTTGTGTTGGATGACTTCTGGTGACATTGCAGTGTAATTTAAAGTTTTGGTTAGTGACACTGTGTTTTTTCTGATTATTTTCTTTGTCGTGCGATACTTGCAATGTCTCCAGCAAGTCAGCCCTGTGTGTTAGAAACTTCATTAGGTTTTGTACAGTTATCTTAGTTTCGGTATCGTTTGCAATCAGTGTGCCCTTATGCTGCTCCCATTCACGCTCGGTATTTTTATCCAATTTAGAGACAAGTAGGTAAATAACGAGAGTGTCCCAGTGCTCCGTAGGCTCGCCTAGAATCTTTAGAGAACGCAGGTTCTTTAACGTAGTGTCGATAAGCATACGGAGAGATGTATGTGATTCTCCTGTCAACCGACTCAAGCTAAATAGGGACTTTACATGATTGTGAATTAAAAGTCTACTATTGTTGAATCGGTTGACAAGAAGATCCCATGCAACTACATAATTCCTAGCTGAGAATTCTAGCGAGTCTACTACCAACAGCGCACTGCCTGACAAACCTGATTTTAAATAGTGAAACTTTTGTATGTCACTTAGCTCTGTGGACGTGTGAACTAGGGATTGAAACGTGTCCCTAAATTCCAGCCAGTTTCCATATCCACCGTCAAAGGTAGGCATAGAAATAGTGGGCAATTTTATAGCCTGTAAATTGCCTTTAGGTCTGGAGCAGTTAGTGATCGTGTCATTGTGTTTTATAGATATCAAGATTGATTCAGACTGAGCTAGTGTAGTGTAGTACAGATCCTCAAACTCATCGCGCTGACTTAGCTGGGTTTCTAAGGCTGATTCGCTAACGGTTTCCTCAATTTGCGACTGAACTTGATTAAATTCAGAGAATATTGAAACTGCACCTTGTGTGCGTAACTTTAAATCTAATAACGATTGAGCTGTGGGCTCCGTAACTGCAGTACACATCTTAGTGACATAGTTGTTGAACCTTGTTAGTCTAGATTTTATAATGCCGCGTTTTTTAACTAATTCCTTGACCAATTCGGTGCCCTTTGAATCTAAATCCCGGTAGGGGGATATATCGCGTGAAGTTTTATATAACACTGGAATGTCTAAACCCTTTTCAGTGCTCATTTCGGTGGATTATAGGAAAGTAGGGTACTTACGGAAATCAACGTGGATGAAGTAACTGTGTGAATGCGGCTTGCAACTTCGACGTGTGAGCCGCAATTCACTGCTTTCTGTAGACTTCACTGAAATAGTTAAGCACGGTTTTTCACAATTAAAGAGGAGAAGGTAGGAGATGTGAATGGCCAGCCGTACCGGAATGTGTGTGCGATTCCCGACGATGATGGATGGGTCCAGACGTCTCCAATAGTCCCGTTCCTTTCTAATGTTGCTTCCTTCGATTTATATGTAGAACTTGAACTGCAAACGCTCCTTCCTTTTTAAAATTGTTGAATTATATGGCAGAGTCCAAAGGTTGTCGCTCCATATATTTGGCTCAGAAGGTCCAAATGTTCGGGAACTTGCGTGTATCCCGGATTTGGGTGACTGTGATGTCTCTTGGTGTCCTGTAGGAACTTGCGGTGGTGAAATAAAATGCAGTTTTCAGTACAAAACCACTGGATAAAGGTTGCGTGTATTGGTTCAAAAATCGTTACAAGTTGTGTGTGTAATGTGGGTATACAATGACAGTCACATACGAGACAAAAAAGGCGCGAATATCTACGCGTCGGACTGTGATTGGTTGGATGGTTGACGTTGCTGTACCGGCTGTCGAAGACTCCCCGATCTCCCGTGAGAGGGCGCTAGTAGGCTCGAACACCCAACAACGACCTGAAACTCCTAGGCTCCTTCCAGTTCATTCCGGCTGGACATCTGCTGCACCTGTACAGCTTCTTGATGTTACCAGTTCGAACAGCAAATTGCCTATAAAATGGCATTGCCACTGGCGTTTTGATTTTTTAAGCTAAATTTGATGCCGATTTCACGCGAGTAGATAACAGCGGTTGAAAATGAAGGCATTCATTGAACCTCATTAAATAAATAGCTTATCTAATCTGACAATAATCTTTTGGATGAGGTTTTTAAAAAAAACTTAGTAGAAGAAGAAAAACTGAGCCAAAAATTTATGGATTGATTAAAACTCCATAAATTTCTTTAAATCTTTGTCAAACGGATATCCGGTGTTCATTTAATCATGCCACATAGACACTTGACCAGGAACGAATGTTAAGAGCAGTGGACATGATTTAAACTCCAGCACCCACAATAAGTTCATTCATATCAAGGTAGCACAATTATGGTTTGGGCAGGAATTCGTCTGTCTTGAATGGGGTAGAACGGACCTCGTTTGGATACAAGCCAATTTGACTGCTCTAAAATACCGCGATTAGGTGCGCGAGCCGAGGTGAGCCTGTAATCTTGCCCCACAGACGGCAAATTTCCAGCTAATGCACGACAATGCTAATCCACATACGGCGCGTGTCGCTACAAATTGGTTACAACAGCACGATATCTAACCTTTAGACTGGCCTGCTCAATCCCCTGATTTACCCTGATTCAATGGAGCATGCCTAGGATATGCTTCAGAAAAGAGCTCTCCAGAATTTCCCTGAAGATATTGTGCATGAAAACCAGCTTTTCTTGCATCTTCATCATAAAGACTGGGGACAGTATTCCAGGACAGGATATTCACACCCTTGTTTTGAGTATCCAGAACAGCTGCCGATGTGTCAGAAATGACTTAGGTGCCACTTAACAGATTTTTTTTTGTAAATGTTTTCTTCAGGTTTTTTTAAACGCAATGAACAAGCATTTGACCACTATCCTACCTGATGTAAAGCAGCGATGTGGTCGACGATGGAGCACACTTGTTAATTAGGTGCCTATTCACCCGCGACTTAAAAGACATTACATACATACTTCTCGCCTACTCCATACACAACCGGTAATTTTAAGCAATCTTCGGAGAGATGAACTCGCCAGTGACGTCTTACATAAGACACTCTGTCAGTGCCAAGGACTGGACGCCCAGCTTCTTGACTACGCATTGGGCCGTAGGACTCCTCAAAGTTGAGGTTGGGGGTTAACGTCATACCTAAAAGCTCCAGCCGATTGGCTGTAGGCAGGGGGTACATCCTGGAAAGTGGGAGCCTGATATTGATTATATACCTAGTATACATATTATTTGATAATTCGTATATAGGTAATATTTCGATGATATTGTTTTGTTTTCATATGATTTCAATTCTTACATCCAAAATGTAAACTGTCTTAGAAGACTCCGAAATATCAATCTAAAACTTCAACAAAGAAGTTATTTAATATCTTGGGCATATTATTGGTGAGAATCAACCTAATCCTGGTAAAATCAAAGCCATAACGGAATTTCCAATCGGAAAGTCCCCTAAACACGTCAAATCCTTATTTGACGTGTTTAGGGGTTTGGTATTATACTATAGTAGGTTCATATCAGACTGCTAAACTCGCTAAACCCTTGACGTCCCTTCTACGGAAAGATGTTCCTTTCAAATAGGAAAATGAAGAATGATGAATCCGAAATATTAGAAATGGTTACGTCCCCAAGTTCAATCATCCACTCCAGTATTAGCTCTCGTCCTACGTTATTATAATTGGGAGATGACTCATTACATGGACTTTTAAAGCTAAAAATCCCATTCACAATGAACAACGTTTATAATGGCGACAATGCTGGGAAAAGAAAACATTTTTTTTATCTTCATATCAAATAAACACTTTTTTGCCTAGGAAGATATTTTGCACGATTGTGGTTGGAATTTTTTTTCGTTTCCTCGCATTGCCGATATATGTACTTAGTATCATTATTGGACTCGCAGGAAAATTTTCGAATATGTTGTTGTTTCAGAATAATAATTGTGCATGAACGTGACCACATATTTGAGCACATCTGAACGTACCTATAGCAAACAAACAGCGAATGTGGAGCTTTGTAAAAATAGTTTAGTAGAATACAGTAGAGGACAGGAAAGTTGTTAAAACAATGGGGAATTCTCAAGCCTAGGAAGGTATTTTGCACGATTGTGGTTGGAATTTTTTTTCGTTTCCTCGCATTGCCGATATATGTACTTAGTATCATTATTGGACTCGCAGGAAAATTTTCGAATATGTTGTTGTTTCAGAATAATAATTGTGCATGAACGTGACCACATTTTTGAGCACATCTGAACGTACCTATAGCAAACAAACAGCGAATGTGGGGCTTTGTAAAAATAGTTTAGTAGAATACAATAGAGGACAGGAAAGTTGTTAAAACAATGGGGAATTCTCAAGCTGAAAAAAACAATCTTATCTGTATGTCGCTACTATGATATAATATATTTCAGTACTTTTTTCATTATTTCGATAAATTATTTAAACTTCAGACACTTTTGTAATATGTAGACAAATAAAAAAAAAAAATACTGACACCTTCAATAGTGACTGCTTGACGCATTATTCGTCATTTCGCTAGCGCCGACTGTCATAACTAAGAGAAACAAGAGCCCTGAAAATTCCCCATTATAACGTAAATTAAACTTCAGTTTCACAAACAATGGTGGTTTTAATTCGCATAAATATATTATAAATTACCTACCCTATGTTTATTACCACAATACGTGATGTTGTACAAAAGGTAAGCAAGCACTAGGTAGATACTAAGTAGGTTTACTCGATACAGACGGTAGACATAATTTTGTTTCGGCAGGTAGGTAGAGACATAGGCAAGAATGAAATATTATTCTAAATTACAAACAAAAGCATGTATTTACCTAATACGGAGTAGGTACTTGGTTAGATTAATCTACAAATTATTCAATCTAGGCCCCAACTAGAATACACTGCACTATGGGGCCAGATACTTAAGTATTAAATATTTTAAATGCATAGGTATATGCAACAAATCCGGAAGCACACCATCAATGGAGTCGGGGTTGGCTCCAGAGGCCAGCCGTACGACAAGCCCATGCCGTAGTTACACCAAATGCATTTAATCCAAGGCGATTGGATGTGGCGCATAATAAGCTAGGTATGTTAGGAAATAACAGAACAGTCAGTACCTATATATATCTCGACACCCATTTTTTTTTGTCCAACCATTTCTTTTCCAAACAACTATCAAAATATCGTATTTACTTCAAAACTCTTCTACGGCTTGGGCTCGGTTATTACTCATTTAAAATACCCGTATTAGGATTTGCCAAAATGTTTCCAAATGTTTTAAACACTAATAATCCTTTAAACGACATTTATAAACATAGAAATGTTTTCTAAGTAAAATTGATAACAGTGTTGAATTGAATGGGTAATTTTCTTTGACACTTTTCAGGCGGAGTCAACTTTGTTAGGAAAGTATGACAGTAATGACAGTTATCCGCACGAAAATCTGTCAGAAAAACATCAAAGAAAATTCCCCATTGGCTGGTAGGTGTTGTCCGTACAATAAAAATGTTCATCATTTTATTATTAAAAAAGGAAACACTACTTAAGTACAAAAATTACAAGGTGTTTTTCGACTCATAGAATCCAATTTTCACAAAACAGCAAAAAGTTCATTATAGCTCATTACCGACTTGTTGGATGGGCACGTCGATCTGTACTTCACAGCACTTGTATACAATAGCAACTCGATGGCTTCCTTAATTATGTATCAGTAGCCTAAAACTATTTACGGCAGCGTTGTGTACATACGTCCTTATGCTTTGCCCACTGCGCGTTCTGGAATATATAAAAAAAAATCAGTCGTCTTTTAATCTCAAATCTGGGTCGGTAGACGTACTTACTAAATAATTGAAGAAACCTTTTCAGTATTTCCCTTTCAGGATGCTGTACGAAAAACATCAGATCCTTCCCATGCGTAAATTCGGAAATAGAGAAAATATGAAATATGATTGGAAATGTGTCGTGTTTCGTTTATACCTCTAGGTATAAAAAAAAAAAAAAAAAATAAATACACTTCACGCCTTTAATCCCAAAGAGGGGTAGGCAGAGGCACTTGCTAAAGCAAGTACCCACGGTTCACCAAGCGTATTTAACCCAACGTGACAGGGGGTGAGCCCATCGCCGTTATAGGGTTCACACACCTTGTGGTGTGCGGGTTTCATCACGATGTTGTCCTTCACCGTATGTTGTCCTTCACGTACGAGCGTTGCGTTGCGTACATAGGCTCTGAAAAAGAGTCCCATTGGTACACGTCCAGTAGCCGGACTCGAACCCGGGACCTCCCGGTTACAAGTCAAGTGTCCGACCAACTGGACCACAGACGCTCTTAATAATGTTGTGTTTTTAATAATGTTTTATTTACAAGAAATCTTTAAAAAAAAATATGACAGTAGATCGGCAGATTATAAATCATAATATAGGTTTTATTCGCTATTCATAAGGGAATAACACGTTAGGCTTCTATCTACAATATCGAAAAAAAACCGGCCAAACACTCCCTGTATACACATTCTTGTATGAAATACTTCCAAAAATAACAACTGGCAGTTTTATTTATTGACACAGTAAATAGTATTTTAAACAGAGTAAATATTTGTACACACAGTTTGACAGTTCATCCATGAAAATAATGCAGCCATCGAAAAAAAACAGAAATTTCACGTGCCGACTGTCCTTGACCTGAACAAATCTACCCGGTTCAGAATATTTCCTTTGTTGGTCAGAACAACAGACAATATTATCGATCATTCAATATTTAGATTTAAAACAAAGTCGCCTCCCTACTGTCTGTCCATATGTATGCTTAGATATTTAAAACTACGAAACCGATTTTGATGCGGGTTATTTTTTTTAGAGGGATATTTATGTACATAATACATACATACCTATATTATCCGGATTATGATATCCGCAAAACAACATTTTCCGGGTCAACTAATCTGTATATATAAACGAACTAGCTGATCCAGCAAGCGTTATTCTAGTATATAAGCTACAATGCTGCCAAGTTTCATCAGAATCATTCCAGTAATTTTTGCGTGAAAACAAACATCCATCCATCCATACATCCATCCAAACTTTCGCATTTGTAATATTAGTAAGAAGTCAGCCAGTATTAGTTACACTATTTATAAATCAAGAACGGCTGTACCAATCAGGCTGAAAATTATTGGGAAGGTAGCTTAAGACTAAGAGATGGACATAGGAAAATTTTATAACCTGATCCTGTGGGACGCGCCGGATATAGAGGGTGTGGGCTGTAGGCTCATTTTCCATACTCACGTTCCTTTTGTATATAGATTTGAATTTGACATAAGTTGTCACTGTATATTTTTATTGATGTTTTGTTTTTCGTTTTGTCTTTCTATTTTATTCCTTTTACCCTAATGTCGCAATATATCTTTTCGATACGTACTTCTCATCTTTAATTTCGGCGGTGGACCTGTGACCCTAACAGAGGGTGTTATGGAATACTGAAACTACGTTTTAATAATATTATAAATGGGAAAGTGAGTTTGTTTGTTCCGCTTTCACCCCGTAACTACTGAACCGATTGCTTTGAAATTTTGCAGACGTTAGATAGAAGTCCGGTTTAAATAATAGGGTACTTTTTATCCCGGAAAAAAATGATGTTCCCGAGGGAAAACAAAAACATTCCTTTGTACCGCAATTTAACCGAAGTCCACGCGGGCGAAGTCGCGGGCGGAAAGCTAGTTCTAAGTATATAAAACTCATTTACATAAACCTCGTGGATATAATACTACATTCAATTCCGCTCAATTAATAGCTACTTCATGAAATTATATCACTAGTTATTGATAAATTGTTCATGAAATTAATATCAACAAGCTGCCACGTGAAGGTAATAGCGTCTGAGGGTGATAAATGCTAGCGTAACAGTAACTACGCTTATCAAACTAAAATAGACTTTAACTTAAGGGCATACATATCCATTTAGTTTGGACAGATTATGTGAGAAAGGTTGTTCACAGTAGTTTGGTGAGGGAAATGGTAACCCACAAAATGTTGAAGTTCATACATTTTCCAATACGTAATGTCACATGACGGATTTCTTTAACATCTTGGGTTTTAGTCCACTTTCCATTTCACTGCCTATAAGCCGGCGGTCGCGGTCTCGATCTATGTATGTATTTAAAATTATTTAAGTACTAGCTTTCCGCCCGCGGCTTTGCCCGCGTGGACTTCGGTTATATTGCGGTATAAAGGAATATTAATGTTTTCCCTCGGGAATATCAATTTTTACGGGATAAAAAGTACCCTATTATTTAAATCGGACTTCTAACTATACGCAAAATTTCAAAGCAATCGGTTCAGTAGTTACGGCGTGAAAGCGGAACAAACAAACTCACTTTCCCATTTATAATATTAGTAAGATATCGGTCCGGAATAGATTACATGTGACGCCACCCCACTCCAACGTTTCCCTTAAACCACAACAGCACTGCGATCTCCAACCCGCCTGCCAAGCGTGGTGATTATTGGCATTTACCTCCCCAAATAATGATGGAAATCTTTGGGGGCGACCCTCGTCGAGGACGACGTCGTGTGGACGTCATATGGCTGATAATGAAAAAAAAATAATCTCTGGCATCCACAGTACAGGGTCCCGGGATACATATTTTATGATCTATTTACTTAGGACAGACCAGAATTTTCTGCTGACTCACCAGACGCAAGTAGCTGGCTTTTTCCTCTGGGGCGTTTGGGTTCAGACGGCTGTATTCTGCCCAAAATAGGAAACGAATTGGCGATGTCTATATCATATCTTATTTATACTTAAACTAATTCATTACGAGGAAACGTAAGATGTTGTTTACTTTTAAAAGACTCCGAATCTAAAGAACCTAAACAGGTCTTTGAAAAATAACTTTTAGCTTTTAGATTTCAACATTATACCTGATTAAAAAGTTTAACCGTTGGGGAAAACGAGTTCTCGAGTGGAGACCACGTCTCGGCAAACGGAGTGGAGGACGCCCTCAGGCAAGGTGGACTGATGATATACGTAAGATGGCTGGCAGAAGCTGGATGCGAGAAGCCGAAAACAGATCACAGTGGCGTGCAATTGGATAGGCCTATGTCCAGCAGTGGACAAATATGGGCT